>VWZV01008350.1:8851-63701 GCA_013397155.1 Irena cyanogastra
TCGGCCGCCGCCGCCGCGCAGCCGCCGGCACCGCCAGCACAAAGAGCCGTCGGGCGGGCAGCGCTGGGCTCCGGTCCGCCGGACAGAGGCGCTCGCCTCTCTCCGCGCCCAATAACGCCCCGGAGCCCGGCGGTGGGTGTTGCGGACCGGCAGCCGCCCGCGGCTGAGGCCGGGGGCTTAGCCCGGGGCGGCCGCTCCGCAGCCCCTCGACGGAGCCTCNGCGTTCGGCCAGCGCTCTTGGATACCGCGATCCCTCTCGAGGCAGAACTCTTCGCTTTTTGAGGGGTTTTGACTATTTTATTTTTCACCCCTCTTTGGTTATCTTTCCCTTTTTTTTTTCTTTTTTTTCTTTTTTTTTTTTTTTTTTTTTTTTTTGTTTGGTTTGGGTTTTTTTTTTTTTTTTTTTTTTTTGGGGGTTTTGTTTGTTTGTTTTGTTTTATGCGGTTTTTTTTTTGTTTGTTTGTTCGGTTCTGGTCGGTCTCCGTCCTTTTCGCGGGCTCCCTCCCCCAGCCCGAAACCCGAGCGCCGCCGGCGAATCGAGACCAGCTCGGCGAGGTCGCCCGGCCGCGGACCGCTCCGATGGAAATACACTGTAAGCACGACCCGTTCGCAGCGATGCACAGTAAGTGGCTGCCCTTCAACTTGTCTGAGCGGCCGCGACGGGCTCCGCGCGATCGTCTCCGTCCGCCGGCCGTGTCGGGTTGCCCGCCGACGTTCTTCCCCCCCCGCAAGATCGGTGTGACGGCGGAGGGGTGCTGCGGGAGCGAGCCGGTCCGGGGGCTGTTTTCCGGTAGAGAAAGAGCCGATGTCACTGCGTGTGTGTATCTGTACAGATGGATATATAAACACGTCTCTGGACGTATGTACAGCCATCAGTACATATGGACGCGCGCTTGTGTGCATGGATGAATACATAGATGTTACATATATGTGCACATGTTTCTTTTTCGCCCTAAATCAAATATCCGGGAAAAAAGCCGCCAGGTATTTCCGACGAACGGAAAAGTTTGCTGCACGATATTCTTTCTCTTTTTCAACATTTTGAAATTCGTTAATTGGAAATAAAGAAAAAAAAACCCTCAACAACTAAAAGCCTTAAGCAAACAAACAAATAGAAGGCCCTCAAAAACCTCGAACAAATTGAACTAATGCGAAAGGCGAGGAGCGGGGCTGGAGGGAAGATTTTTGTCTTTTTAAACCCCGAAGAATGGCGTCACGATCGCGGCGTGGGGCGGCGGAGCGGGCAGCCGGCGAAGTTAACAGGTCGTGCGCGATGGGTTCGCCCGAGATTTGTTGTGCTTGAGAGGTCGGAGAAGACTTATCCATTAGCACAGTGTTATGTGAAATGACATCTTTTCTCACGGCGAGTTAAACGCTGCATTACGGCGAGAGATTGCGAGAGAATTTAAGGTAGAACTAATCTCATTTCCCGGTGCACCGCAGCCTTTCGGCTCAAAGAAATTTGTTTGCAAAACGAACCACCGAGCTCCGGAACTGGAGATTCCCTCCCTCTCTCCCTTGTCCTCTCCGCGCTCCCCGTTCATCTGCCCATTTCCCATCCGTCTTCCCGCCGCTCGATCTCTGGGGCTGTGCAGAGCTGGGACGGTGGCCGGTGACTGGCCCCGTGAAAGCGGACTTTCCCTCTCGCGGCAGTGCCGCGTTCGACCTTCGCGTTCATTTCTCTCCCGGCATTGAACCAAATCACTTTTTTTCAAAGGCGAACTTTAAGGTCGGAAATCCCGCGGTGCGGGGGCGGGGTGGGGGTGGGCGCGGAATCCCCCGCCGCCGGAGCGCCCCTTGCCCCGGGTGGCGAGCGGACACGCAGCCCACAGAGGACGGGCTCGCCGCGCGGGGCCGGACATCCCAGGCAGGAGCAGCCGTGGCGGGTTTCAGCGGCGCCTCTGCCGTCATCGGCGGCTGTGGAAAATCGATGTCGTCCTCAGGAATTTCTGGGCAAACAGAAGGAATAAAACCAAAACGCCGGTGCCTTTTCTCTCCGGTCCCGACCGCGGCTGGGAAGCCTCCGGGGTCATTTGCTGCCAAACGATCTCTGGACCCGCGGCTCCTCGGGGGCGGGAGGGTGGCCCTGGGGTCGGGACCCCCGTGCAAAAAGGAGGAGGAGGAGGAGGACGGGGAGCCGGCGGCAGCGGGAGGAGCGAGGTGGCAGCACGGCCACGGGGAACTGTGGCCGGGGCCGGGGCGGTCTCGAGCGAGATTTCGGTCCCTTCTGGCGCCGACACGGTCCCCGCCGCTTCCTCGTCCCGTATGGGCAGAGCCGCTGGCCGCCGCCGTCCAGGGCCGCGAGGACGAGGAGGCGGGCTGGGCATAGTCGGAGCGGCCCCGACAAGCATCGGCGGGTCCCCAGGACGGCCTCCGTTCGCTTCCACTCTCTCCCTGCCCGCCCCGACCATGGCTCTGGGTCAGGCCCGCGGACCCCTCATCGGGGCTCCCCTCTCCCGAAATAGCCCCCGAGTGTCTACTCGTCTCCCCTCCCTGCGGAGGACAGAGGCGGCTGCCTCATCCCCGCACCGATCCGCGGACGGAGCTCGATGCCCCCGAGCTCCAGCAGCCCCCGGCCCGACGGGGTCCCCGGTCTGCAGCTGCCGGGGAGCGCGACCCCCGCAGAGAGGCCCCGGTGGGCAGGAGCCGGGCTCGGCGCCCGTGCCGCCGCCCAGGGCTGTGGCAGGTTTGGAGGAAGGGACGGCCGTGGCCCCAGCCTTTGTTTCCGGCGCCTCGAGGGTCGATACTCCCGGCCTGGGCAGGCCCGGTTCCCGCTGGCCTCCGAGGACTGGGGACGGGCTCCGGGGATAGAGTCGGCCCCTTCCCTGAGGAAGGCACGTCTTAATGATGCCTTCTCTACCCTTTCCCTCCTCTTCTTTTCCTTCCTTTCCTTCCTTCCTTCCCTTCCTTCCCTCCTTTCTCCCCTCCCTCTCCTCCCTTTCTTCCTTCCTTTCTTTCCTTCCCTGCTTCCCCCCTTGCCCGAGCGCCACCACAGGATCTTCCCGCTCAAACTGAACGCACTGTGCGCGATTCCTTGCCCTTAGAGCCCCGTGGAGGCCGAGGTCTCGTTCCGCGCACTCTCCGGGCGGGTCCCGTTTGCCTCCGCCGCCAAGCTGTGTCACAGCCCGCCTCGGTGTCCCGGGCACCAGGGCATCCACCCAGGCAGGAGTCCCAGCACCGGTGTGTGCTTGCGGCGCACGGGAGGGAAGCGCTGGGCCGCTGGCAGAGTCTGCCTCTCTCGCACCGATGAAGGCAGAGCAGCCTCTTGTCTGCTCGCCACGGCGTTTAACATCACGTATTCCATGCGGGTTCACTGTGCGTCCTTACAGTGTTGAAAGGTGTTTGCAAAGTTTGACAGCAGTTTATCAATAGTGAAATAACCAGATTAAAATAAAAATAGCTTTGTATAATTTTTTTTTAAAAACCACTGAGGCATTTGACTTGCCAGCTTAGTCAGTACAGTTCTAACCCTGCTTAAACAGAGAGATTTTCTGTATTACTTTTGTTCCAGAATTGGCACCTGTACTATCCCTATGGCTTGTTTTTAGCTTCTCCACCCCTCCAGAATATAAGTAGTTGGACAAATAACAACGTAAGGGTTAATTATATTACCTTCTAGTACGAGGGATTAATGTGTGTTCATTGGGTTTATACAGTTTCACTACTATTCCTCCAACTGGGTCCGGTATCCCGTCAGATATATAATTCACTTTGCTAAACGTGAACAGTGAAAATCTGCTTAAAAAGGAGTCACATACTGGGCTTGCCCAAGTGTTCATGTTTTGTTTGTGGGATCATAATATCTGCCAAGACTGCTGTAAATTCTGGGAGCAGAATGCCCCTTCCTTCCTTCCTTCCTTCCTTCCTTCCTTCCTTCCCGCTTTTTTTTTTCCTCTTTCTTTTCCCCTTCCCCCACTTGATTAATTCAAGGCATCTGGGGAAAACCAAAGCAAAACACAGTGTTTCATCTCGGGTATCCTCCTGTGCTTAAGACAGAGGCAGTACGTGGGCTGAGCAATCCCCCAGCGTTATTCTCCGCTGGTTTCCCGGCGGTTTCCCTGAGGAGCTGCCGCTGCTCGGGACAGCCCCGGGCGCTCCGTGGAGGTCGTGGCTGCGCTAACGCGGCTCCGGGAGGAGGGAGGGTGCTCCGGCACGACCGAGGGGTTCCTCGTGGCCGTTTTCCCAGAGCGGCCGATCTGCCTTCAGGCAGGAGGGTCCTGCCCTCCGGCGAGTGTCATTGCGGCAGTGAGGTCACGTCGCTGCTCCTCCTGGGGAAACCGGGCCGGTTCTGGGGAAGCGGTTCGCAGCGCCGGTGAGCGCTGGAGGATCTGCGCTGCGGGGACAGCTGAAACTCTCACACAGCTCTTCTCCTGCCCTTCTCCCCCTCCCCCGTGTGTTTCAGGACATGGAGGCGTGAATCAGCTGGGGGGTGTTTTTGTGAACGGCCGCCCTCTCCCAGATGTCGTTCGCCAAAGGATCGTGGAGCTCGCCCACCAAGGGGTCCGGCCGTGTGACATCTCCCGGCAGCTCCGCGTCAGCCACGGCTGTGTCAGCAAAATACTTGGCAGGTAAAGGGGGACGGCAAATCCTTCTGTGTCCGTCAAGAGAAAAGTGTCGGTGCCGGTCCCAGACCGAGAGGCTGCAAACAAACGGAGACAGGCGACCACTCCAGTGAGGGGAGCCACTTCTGAGGGGTCGTGGTTGTATATGTCTGATGTGGAAAGAGCGAGCCAATATCCGTAGGTCTCGTTAGCCCCTGTTACAGTTTCTAATTCTAATGCAAAGTGCAGAATGCCATGGGTATTTGCTGTATATATATATTGTATGTCCTGCACTTGTCTGCTCTGAACAGGAAAGGAAATCTGGGAGTCATATTCAGCAAAATGTGTAAAAAAAGTAGAAGTTGTGGAAATTACTTGTTTTGCTTCCTGAATAGAACTCTTTTTAAACAATATTATCATTATATATTTCATCAATATTGCGGCATGTGCATTCATGCAAGCTATTCTGCAGTCTATCCCACTGTTTATAATTAAACGTCTTTTTCCAGTCTTCTACTGGATTAAGAGAGCACAGAACATCATGAGTAACTAGTAACCATCTTGAAGATATTTTGGCTACTTTGAGAGTAGCTCTCTGTTCAGCCAAGAGCTGCTCCAAGCACTACGGCAACAGGATGTTAAACTCTGAATTAATATTATTTCCCGATTGCCTTTTAAAATTTGGTGTAGATTCAGGTAAAAAATGCCATGCTTGCTTTTTCCCTTTTTGATGTCTTAGTCTTCTGTGCAAACCTAAATCTAATTTGTGTAAATTACCATTTTCAAATGGTTTTGAACCCCAGGTATTCTTACTGACTTGAGCAACTTATATTAAGGGGAATTTTTTTTTAACAAAGTCTTTTTCTTTATCATCTGGGAAAGTTAATTACTGACTTGTTCGTTGTGATTTCCCATTTAATTTTATTGTTTAGCATTTTACTATTTTTATTTTAAATTTTTTTCCCAGTTCCTAGCAAACATGCTTTCCTGGACATAGCATAGCTGCGAAGACGATTAAGGCATTTGTTTTGTAGTAACACACAGGGGATGTGTTGATCAATCAGTGGCCGTGCCAGTGTTCAGATCTGTCAGGATCACAGGCCCCTGGTTTTGCAGTTCTTTTCCGCACAACCATCTTACCTCTGCTTGCCCAAACTCGTGAGCAGCACCTCCCCGTCCTGCTCAGTTCCAGAGCTGCAGCGTGTCGGCTGCGCTCGGCGCTCCTGCCTTCTCCCTCATCCTTCCTCACAGGGATGTGCCTTCCCTGCAGCTGGCACGCGCTTCTGCTGCTGGAGCGTTGAGGACGCGAATGCCTTGAGCTGGTGTGGAGAGGAGAACTTTCCTTGGGCTTTATGCTGCCCACCACGGGCTGTTTCACTCAGTTACGGCTCACGTGCGGCTGGCACGGGCTCCTGCTCCTGCCTGGCTGCCTGGTTTGGCTGGTGATGCTCACTGTTGCACTGGAACTGCCGCCAGTTCCCATCAGGACCAACACACAGCTTGGAAACAGGCAATTTATTTTCCCACCAGGCAAAAGTCTGATGGTTTTATTTCTGGCAGTTTAGGTCAGCTGTTAGATATATTTGTACTATGGAGCTCGGAGTGTGGTTCCAGAGCCCTGTCGTTAAAGTTGTCAACAATAAATTGGAATTTCATAGCTCGTTATTTTCCCAACTAATAATTACAGTGGGTAAAATGTCTCTGTAATTGCATCTCTGCGTGTATATGTTTACTCATATGTGTGCATGTGTGTGAAAAATGGGAGTCTTTATGATAAATCCTTGTATTTGGAATTTTGTTATCAGAATTTTTCAGTACTAGGTGCAGCTTTATAAAACCATCCAGAGGCAGGTAGCCAGCTGTTGCAGGGCAAGTGAAGGTCTTAAACCCTCAGAGGAGGGTGCTGTGGTGGTGCCCACCCTACACCTGCCTTTGCAACTCCCTGAAGCAAAAGGCCCTGAGCTGATGCACATGAAATAGTGCTGGCTGCAGTCCTCCTTGCCTTTAAAATGGAGATGGGAGTCAGAAATGCTGGAGCCGTGCAGCCTGCAGCCTCGTGGCTGTGCCCAGATTCGTTGCCGGGGGCGAGGTCCCCTGCGTGCAGGGAAGGGGTCTGGGCCCAGTCCCGCACCTCCCCTGCAGGCTGAGCCTTGCCGTGGGCTTGTCTGCGCCTGGCAGGCCTTGAGGCCACCAGAGCAGGCAGCTGGGCAGAGGTCAGAGACCTGGGCAGCACAGGTCTTGCTGCTCTGCCGGCACCAGAGCTTTGTCCCTGGTGAGCTCGTCACAGGTGCAGCAGTGTGGTGGCAAGGGCCCTCTCTGGCTTTTGTTCCGTGGTGATCAGCCTTGGGAGAGCTGTGGCTGGTCAGTACAGGCACAGCATCCTGTACTGGTGGGAGTGCTCCTCTGGGCCAGGCTGTCCTGGACTGCAGGGCACTGACCATGGCTGCTGTTGCAAGAAAGCACTAAGAAAATTTTGTGAAATCCGCAATTTTGACTAGGTCTGAGAAAACTGTGACTTGTTGTCTGGTGGCATTTGTAGAACTCCTGGCTGCATTCTACATCCTCTTTGAAGAAGTGGTGCAGCAGCCTCAACCTCAGGGTTTTGAGGCTAGAGGTACAAGATTTTAGAAGGTTTATGGGCCATGTTTGCCATTGTTTTGTCATGTCCTCATGAAAGAGCAAGAGGAACTAATTTTTCCCCTCTGCCCTAAAGCTCACAGCATTTAGGGGCAGCAGGAAGATTAATCCATCTTTAACACTTAACACTTGCTATTATTGCTATTGCATAAATGGCTCATGGAGACCCGTGGGCCTGAGTCAACATTTGCACACAGAGTATCTGAGAACATGTGTGAACAATTTGGTGTCAGTGTCTTTAAAGGAACTTTAGGCCCTGCACAGAGAGCTCTCCCAGAAACACTGAGAACAGTTAGCCGGGTAAAAATTTGATGAACACGATTGCATGTTTCAGTGAGGCAGACTTTGGCTTTACAGACTGTTTGTGCTCTGTTCAGGCTCAAAAGATGAGGGAATTTTTTTTTTTTTTTTTTTTTTATGTATAAAGGTGGTGTCAGATGGTTGCAGGGGAAATACATTAATAAGCAGCCTTATCTTCGTGCTTGGGAGTTTTTTTCTGACCTGGAAATGGGGACACAGAGCAGTGAGCAGTTGTGACTGAGCTGCTGCAAGCACAGCTCGGTGGCACCTGGTTGAGAGGCTGGCGGAGTCGGGTCTGCTCTGTGTGAAAGGGTGTGCAGGATTAGGGCAGTTGGGGTGGTAGCTTGTTAGATGGGGTTTATTTTTCATCTGGTCATGTGAAAATTCACAAGAGACAAAGAAGTTCAGGGCTGTGAGACAGCCTCCTGTGTGGAACGCCCCGGGTGCAGCAGGAGGAACAGAGTCTCGTTCTCCATCTCCACTCTGGCCCTCGGCATCTGAGATGCGACTTCTGCTCTTAGCAGCATGTTCAGGACTGTATTAAAGGGGGACACTCGCAGGGCCCAGGGATCTCAGCTGCCTATGGCAGAGCTACCAAAAGCAGCTGATCTTGTGTGATGTACGTGTGAAGAAAGTGGTCAGATTTATATTGGTTTAGGGATCTCATTGCGCACCTTTCCTGGGGGCATGGCATCAACAGAGCTGCTGGTGGCGGTGAAGATGCTGCACCCGAGGAAGTGCTGGTCACAGAAACTGAACCCTGCCTCAGCTGGACCCCTCTGGAGCATGAGCAGCTTTCCTTCCCTCAAAATTTGTTATTGAAGCTACTGAAAACATTATGATGAAAATAATACATTTTGAAAAATATGAACTATTAAAACCATAATATGCATATTAGAATTATAAAACAGGAAAAATATATGCTGGTGTATTTATTCCAAAGGTGCAAATAAAATACAATACCTAGCCTTCATTTCACTTTGAGTCATAACAAGCTGTAGATATTAATGACAGCATTTCTGTAAAACAGTAATTTGCTACAAAAGAGTCCACTGCAAAAAGTGGTCTTTGATGTTATTTGTTTCTATTATTGCCAGTACTGCTGATTAATAACACACATTTTCAGTTAATTTTGGATCTCAGCATGCCCTTTAATCTTGTGTTGTTTCTTTTGTCTTGCTATTACAGAAAAATATATATTGTATCCTGAGGCCCAATTCCAATTACTATAAGTTAATCTATTAGGTGATAAAGAACCACAGAGGCAGGAAATGTGTATGTGAAAGTGAAGATGTATCTCAGGATTTTCTGGGGCTTGGGTACCTTGAAATGATGTTCTGTGTAAATCTCAGCGCATGTTCTCTGTCCGCGTGTGATAACCGGAGCTTTGTTTTGGATGTTGTCCCAGGTATTATGAAACCGGGAGTATTAAGCCTGGAGTGATTGGAGGATCAAAACCAAAGGTCGCCACACCCAAAGTCGTTGAAAAAATTGCAGAGTACAAACGCCAAAATCCCACCATGTTTGCCTGGGAGATCAGAGACAGACTCCTTGCTGAGCGAGTGTGTGACAACGACACTGTGCCCAGTGTCAGTTCCATTAACAGGTAAAGCTTGGTGTGGTTCTGGGGTGGGATGCTCCACGGAAGCTCTATCACCATGTCTTTGTCTTTGGGTAGGGCTGGGTGTTAGGGGCTGTTTGTAAGAAAAGCATCTTCACCTGTTTCCCTAGGACACTTGGGCCTGGGGAGCAGCTGTGGGCTTACCTTGGTGGCTGAAGCTCCACGGATGATGAGGGTTTCCTGGGAGTGGGCAGGTTCTTCTGCCAGCCTTTGCTGCTTTTCCATCTTTTCCCCTGTTTGTGAGTAGGAGGACCTCGCTGGGAATGACCCTATGTGTTTGCTACGAGCAAAGCCCCTGTCCTGCTCTATGGGGTGAGGGTTCAGTGGGACATGCTTTGCTCAGGGGGAAGCTCAGATGGCCATTGAGTAGTGTGGCAGTCATCTGGGTAAGAAAGGGATCCAAGGCATGGCTCTGAGGTACCATTTTGTCACCTGACACCCAATTGGTGCTGCTGACGTTGGCCCAGGCCTGTGTTCAGTATGAATATCAATGGGGGAATTTGTTTGGTAGTGTCTGAGGGCCTCTGCTGTCTGCTTTTTACATTGGGGAACTTACATGGCCTTGAATTGCTTTTGTAAAAATGCAGGGGAATCCTGTTGGGAGCCTCAGTCCCGTGTTTGGGTGTTTTGCCATGGCTTTGCAAGTCAAGGCTGGGCTCATGGAAGGCCCAGTTAGGGGCTCTAACCTACTGCCCTGTCCACCTCCTGTGCCTGTGGTTTTCTCCTGAGTAAAGTGACGTGTAAAGCTGGAAAATCCCAGTGAAATACTACGTGACATGTCCAACCCTGCCAGAGCAACAGTAAGAGATGAATACTTGAATAGCAGAGCTTTTGAGCGCCCATGGCCCTGGAAAGCAGGGTTTGTTAATTTTCACTCTGTTCCAGGCTTCCTCCTCGCCACACTGGTGAGATGATTTTCACTTGTGCGACTGCATGCAAATTCTTTGAATGCAGCCCGCTATAAAATCTCTCATTTGCGTCCAGACGTGAAATAAATTGATGCAATATTCTTTTATTGGCTATCCCAATCTGATTTGCATTCATGGAGTTGCCGCTTGAGTAGCCGGAGTGGCTTCCCCAGCGCTGGCGGAGGGCACAGTCTCTGCCTTGATGGACTAAATGTTGAGTCATGTGTCTGTGGAATTAAAAGGAAAAATGGGTCAGTTCACGTGTGGCCTTTGCTGCTTGGAAGCCCTGACTTGGAGGCTCCGGAGCACCATGCAGTAACTCTATGGACATGGTGTCTTCAGTTTAAGGAGGGTTTGAAAAATATTACAGACACCAGGAAAACCAAAGGAAAGTATCAAATACCTGAGGGAAAAGCTCTGATTCCACTGATGTCAATGAGTCATGTGAGACGCATGGCTGTTATGAGCAGTCCTCTGCTTCCGTAGGAGAACTTCACATGTCCTCCAAAAAACTACCAAAAAAGGCAGTCACAGCTCTAGGTAAAAGGGAGATTTAAGTACCTTCCAATCATATTTTGAGCCAGTTTCCATGTTCCTCTTGCTGCGTCCTTGCATGTTTCCACCCTCATAATGCCCACACCCCTGTTGCCCTCGTATCAGAAGCCCAGCTCATGATCGGTCACCAAGGTTTTTGACTGTAAATCTAATTCTTTCTCGTCTGCTTGTGACTCTGGCTAAGATCTTGTCCTTTTCTCAAAGGTTTGCAATCCCTTTTAAGGAATGCATGCAATCTGTTTGCCCAGAGAATTGTTTTTGCCAGCTTAGGAGCTCATTGTGAAAACCCAGACTGAACAATAATGTGACAAAGAACCTAGAATTCACATTGAAACACTTGGCTTTAATGCTAAATCCTACAGTTCCAGCAGTCTGTGGGTTTTAGCCTCGTATTTAACATTGAGTGTGTACTTCGGGGCTTTGCTGGTGGGAAAGGTTTCAGGCCCCTGCCCACAATATTCTTGTTCACCACTGAGGTACAAACCAGGGGCTGCGTGGTCAGCACAAACCTGAGCCTGGGTCTTGCTGAGTGGTTCCTGTGCTGCTGCAGTTGCCATTTCTGCACGGGGAGGATGGAGGCACCCTCTGGCTCTCTGTGCCTGTCCCCACAGTGCAGGGCATGTTTGCTGAGGCTGTGTTGTTCCCTGCCACGATGCTGATGCTTTTCCTTTGGAACACTGGGGTTTGTGGGGATGGACTGCGTGCAGCTCATCCCCACTACTGAGGGGGCCTTTTAACAGCAAGTTTGAGCTGCTGCCTCCATGTAAGAGTGAAAAATAACAATTATTATGAATTAACAACATTAATTTTAATAATAGACTGCTCTTCAATAGCAGAAGCAAGTCTGTGTGGTTAAGACTTAATTAATCATTGTGATTAGTTTTGCTCAAATCAGCTGAGAGCTGTCCAGATGCTTTCAAGTGCTCCAGTCTCTGTTCCTCCAGAGATAAAGATGTTTATGTGTCAGAAGGCCCTGGACACCCTTTCTTCACCGTGACAGCCTTGTGCAGTGGGCTGTTTCCGTTCTTGACCATGCAGGGTTCTGTCTCTTTGGTTGTGCTCCACCACCAAAGCTGCTGTCCCAGCTGTTCTGCCCCTCACACTGGGCTGGCTGTTCTGGGGTCTATTGTTGTAATCTCCTGGTTTTGCCTGACACCCAGCAGCTTCACTCTGGGGCTGGCAGCTGCAAGATGGCTTGTGGGCACACCAGACCTCTGCCAGCCTCCATCAGACTCCTCCAAGGAATGGGAGGGGAAGGGGATGGCAGTGCATCCTCTTCTGGGGTGGAGTTGGGTGTCACCAGTGGTGGTCTCCGTGTCTGCTTAAGGGGGGCTTACCAGCAAGGAGCTGCTGTGTATTCCTGCAGGTTCACCCCCAAGCCCACGCCACCTGACAGCTCCCCTCCTCTCCTCTCCTTCAAATTCATGGCAGGCGGGAATGGGAGGGCAGTTGGTCAGGCACAGAGAGGAGAAATGTTCACTCTGGCATTGCTGCTGTAACGTGGTGCCTGGGGCTGGGGAGTGTGTGCTGAACCAAGGGTGTGGTTCCTTCCAGCCTGTTCCAATTCTGCAGAGCTCTGGGATCTCCAGAGTTTTTTTTGACCCTGTCTTTCATTTCTTCATAGCACATAGGCAGGTAAATAATGTGTGTAGCATCTCCCCAGAATCTTCCTTTGTAACAGGTACCTTCTGTCCTGCACCACCACACATGCCTTCTGCTTTATCTGTATCTCTGAATTTTTCCCATTGACATTACTATCAATCAGAGCAGCAACTGCATGTAGCCAGTGATGATAAATGTAGTTTCAGCTTTTAAGATTAGCATTTATTCCAACACTTTAAAAAAAGAATTTGGCTAAGCTGATCCTTTCCCGAGGTGTCCTAGTGCCTCTAGCCATGTGAGTGCCATACCTGGTACGCTCTAGGAACAGCCTTGCAAATGTGTCCCACCCAAGAGTGCAGCCCACAGCCTGCTGGGGCCTTTGGGCTCAGAGGGTTCCAGCAGCGTGGGGAGGGGGTACTGGCCTGCTCAGATAGCTGTGGATATCTCTCTCCTGGGCAGTGAGGACTGGGTCCTCAAAGCCACCAAAGCACCAAGCTCTGAAGCATCCTGAGAACCATCAGGATGCACTCCTGCTCAGTGTTCTCTGGGATGACCCTGCTTGAGCAGGGAGGTTGGACCAATTGACCTACTGTCAGCTGTTGTCTCTTCCAACCCAAACCATTCTGTGATTCTGTGACTCTGTGGAATGTCTCCCTGATGACTCTCACGGCAGGGGCTGCGGGCACAAATGTGGTCCTGGGTCCACCTGCCAAACTTTGGTCTTTCAGTGAATGGCGAGGGGAACATATGCAGAAAGGCATTTTTCTATATTATTTCTATTGTGTCCTGCACTGAAAAAATAGTGTCTAATGCCTCCTGCCACTGCATGGCTAATGCTAGCTAAGTGGTCATTTTTTTCCATTACTCACAGGATCATACGGACCAAGGTGCAGCAGCCACCCAATCAGCAGGTCCCGGCTTCCAGTCACAGCATAGGTAAGGAAAACTTTTTAAAAAATACATTAAAAAATAATAATGGATTACAAATATTCTGAAGAACTTTTAATCATTCTTATGGACAGATAATTCTGCATAAAACACTTCAGCACACGTGCTAATATGCCTTCTTTGTCATTCTCCAAGGGCTGAACATAGTAAATGAATTTTATAAATACTGCTAAAAGGTTTTGAATTTTACTGATTATTATGATAAATAGCTTTCACCATGAGACAGAAAATTGAAATCTAAACCAAAAAAACCCCACTAATAGGGGTCTATAGAATGTCAGATAATTAAAGTAATAAATCAAGAAAGGGATACTTATTCATAACATTTTCTGCATCATTAGTCAGTAAGTAGTTTTGAATGTGTTTTTTCCATCTATCAACCCTCCCTTCCATAGTTCTTTGTGCACTTGCAGTCTTGAGTGAAGAGGTAGCAAAACTTTCTGAAACTTTTAATTCAGCCACAGAACAGTGATGCTGCAACCTGAGGGAGGTGATGCTGGTGGAGGGTGACCCAGAGGAGACCCCCAGGCTGCTGAGACACCCTCAGCTTCTCCTGGCTGCCAGTGTCTCTCTGAGGAGGGTGGGTGCTTCTGTGCTGCAGTGCAGCAGGGATGGAGGGGCTCAGTCGGGGCTCGGGGCTGCTCTCTTCTTGTCCCTGTTCCATGAAACCCGTCAGGCACTGCTCAGCCCTTGCTTCACAGTAGGTGGTGGGGGGCCCTGGTTTCTCTCTGCCTTTTTGCTATCACCTGTGATATGGTGAAATGCTTGCTGCTTCTCTCTTGGCAACGGTGTGCTGGCACTGGGAGAAAGGGAGTGGAGGGCAGAGCCACCTGCCCCTTTCCAGCTTGTCAGAGGAGTCACACTGTTGACCCTGTGCCTTTCTCTCCAGAAAATGCCAAAACAATCTTGGGGAAGAAAACTTCCTTTATCTCACTGTGGTGGCTTAAGTGCTGTCTCTTCTTGAAAAAGACAAGAACAGAGAAGAAAAATCTTGTTTCTTAGGGCTTGGAGTTGATAGAGGAAGCATGGATTCCTGACATGGGTTTGCTCCCTGTGAGTCGTGTCTGGGGGTCTCTGGTGTGGTCCCACATGTGCACGCCCCATCCTGTCCTTGGGGTCTGTGTGGTGATTTCTAGGATGTAGGGATGTGGCAGGGCAGGCTCAGCCTGTAAGCTGATGGGGGTGATGCTGGTGCTCCCTTGGACCCCCACAGCATGCAAGGGCAGTGTTTGCTGTGCAGTCTGGCACATCCAGACTGCGGTACGCTGTTGATGAGTGACTGCCCTTGCTGGACACAAACAGTGCCCTTTTCTGAGGGCTCTTCCAGGCATAATGGATTTGGGTCATTTTTCAGGGAACCTCAGGGTCTTTCAGTCATTCATCCCTGGGCAGCCTCAGCTGTGCAAGGTCTCCGCTGGCCAGAGGCTAGTGGCATGGTCCAACAGGATGCAGACAGCACAGCTGGTACAGCAAGTGCAGGTTGCTCTGCTCCCAAGAGGTTTCTGTTCCGGGTACCCTCTTGTGGCAGCTCCTCTCTCTGCATGACTGTGTTCCCAGCAAGCTCTGTCCGCCTTGCTGGTGACAGGGGCTGCTCTGTCGCTGGAGGCCTCTGCTGTCCCAAGCAATGAGCTTTTCCACCGAGCATTGTGTGAGATGGGGCGTCTGACTGCTAAGGAAAAGCATCTCCTGTCCCTCAGTGCATAGACCCCCTTGTGATGGGGGCAAGGGCTGACCATGCCTCTGCTCCCACCCCTGCACTGGGCTGCTGTGGCATGCTGCTGGATTGGACTGGGCATGGCTGGGGTGGGTGAGGGCTCTTCCTGAGCTGGAGGGGCCACGATGGCCAGCCGAGCCCCAGCTCACCTCCTTCGTGCCACGGGGGCCAGTGGCTTTTGGGTAAGCTGGTGCCCTTGTTGTCCTGCGACTGACTGCCTGTCCTTGCCTTGCAGCCTCCACGGGATCAGTCACCCAGGTGTCCTCTGTAACCTCTGACTCTGCTGGCTCGTCCTACTCCATCAGTGGGATCCTGGGAATTGCCTCCCCTGGCACTGAGAGCAACAAGCGCAAGCGGGATGAAGGTAGCAGGGGCTGTTTTCTGGGAGGGGAGAGCACGGCTGCACAGCCCGGGGGTGGCTCAGGGCTGGATGCTGTGTGTTTGGGATGTGATTCAGCTGTGCACACCCCCTGCAGTGCAGTTCGGTTCTGCTTCAGCAGGACTTTGCCAAGGTCACAGACAAGCCAGGGACCACCCCAGTGGTGAGGAGCAGGGCCTTGTCCAGGTGTTTCAGAAAGCTATGGCAGTGTGTCAGCTCTGAGCCAGGCCTTCCTCCACCCTGAAGAGCTTTTCTCTCCTGCCAGTGAATAGGAGAAGAGACACAGTTGTGTTGACTCTGTGGCCACCTGAAATAGTAAATATCTGCAAAGTGGCAGAAAATTAACTGCATAGACATCTGCTGTGCTGCTGCTGTCCTGTGCTCAGGACTTGCTTCACCAGGGACATTTGTCAGCCTTGGAGGGTGGAAGTAAGCACAGTCTGGTTGGCGTTGGATATTGCTGATACACTCCTCAGATCCACAGGGTATGTGGTTCTGTTTTGTTCTGATCCTACTGAAAACTATATTTTAGAGAGAAAGGCTGGAGATGGAGTGGAAGGTAAAGAAGGAGAAATTCTGTGCTGGTATCTTTTTAAAGTACCTTTCGTTTAAAGCATTACTTTCATTTTGAAGAACCTACACAGCAAAGCTGAGGCCGTGGCTGTGGGCACCATTTGTGTAGCAGAGGGGATACCAGAGCTGTGGTGGGGCTTTCTCAGCTGAGGACACAGAGGGCATGTGGAGGAGGGGTTACTGCCTTTCCTGCTGAATCAGCCTCCTGCCTCTTGCTGAGGAGCATCATGTTCCTCAGCTCCTGCTGCTGGTGAGGTCCAGCAGTGCCCTGCGAGCAGGGAGCTCCAGATCCCTGCACAGCCCCCACTGTCCCTTGCTGCCCAAACCCCTCCTGGCTGGAGGAGGTGGTGGGTGGGTGGGCTCAGGCTGTAGTGGCACTCCCAATCCGCCCCCCATCCCCTGGGGCAAACACAGCTAAAATCAGCAGCCTGGTGCCTGAGCATGTACGAACAGGTCATGTGCTTGTGCATCCTTCAGTGGAAACACATGATCAGGTTGCAGAGTAGATGCAGATTTACTGATCTGGGAGAAAACCTGCAAGAGGCCAGGGGGCCAATTTCAGCCACATGGGAGCTAATTTGATGGTGGAAGTGTAAAACTCCTTGTGCTCAGGTTCTTGCTAAATATACCATTGTTACTTAACTCTCTGATTATACACCGGATATTTTTTCCAAGTCCAGGTTATAAATGCATAGTAAATATATGCATTAAAGCAGGTAAGGTAGAAGTTTTGTATTTTGCCATCCAGGTCACGAGACAGGCTGTCTGTATTGACACCACGTGTCTCCTGTGCCACAGAGCCATTTCTTGGGTGCCTGTGAGAAGACACAGCTTTAGCTGCAGAAAAGAGGATTAAATGTTTCCTTGAAAAGCAAAAGCAGTTCCAGAAGTAGAGCTGAGAACCTTCTCAGCTTTTTTCAGTTCACATTCAGAAATGAGCACGTGATTGCTAAAGCAACCCCAATCAGTTTGGCAGGATGAGTCATGGGGTTTGAGCTCCTAGGCTGGGCAATAATGCTGTCCTCAGCAGGCTGTTTAAACTGCTTTTGTAATAGGCTCATGGCTGCAGGTTTGGAGAAGCATAGTCAGGTACTCCAACATCTTTGTCTGTTAGGGGGGATCCCTAGGAGCATCCATAACACCCTCCCTACCCTGCTTACCACCAGGTCCTTCTGGATGGGTGCATTGTGTCTGTGGAGGTGTCCCAAGGCTCTGTATCTGCTATATGTTCCTCTGATAGAAAGAGGAAAAGCATGTCACCTGATTTTGGCCTCTATCATGATGTAGGTGCACAAGGGGCAGAGCTAATTTAACCATTTCCTGACTTTGGAGAGGGTCTCTCTGCAGAGAGCCCCTCGCATTATGTCCTTTGTCTGTAGCTGTTGGAAGGTGAGTCCCTGCTGCTCTGCCTCCCTGCACACGTTGCCTAGAGCCACTGGCTGTGCAGTGCTGTCCAGATGTCCTGGCTGCTCTCAGCCTGGGGTGAGGTGGGATGGACTTGCCCTTCCAGCTGCACTGAGCACTTGATATAATTCATTAGTCAGTTTTGTTCTCCTCACTCTCGACATTTTTATTAGCAGATGTCACCAGTATTTAACCCAGTGGGGAGCTTGCTGAGTAGCAACAGGGGCAAACCAAATCAGACAGTCTTTATTGGTTTATATAGCTGAAGGTGTCATTTTTCCCCCTGTTGTAATATGGACTTGGAGCAGATGTGCCTTCGTGGGGGATCAGTTGCTTTCACTTTTGGTTAAAGGACATGCTACTGGAGACTGGCAGGAGGAGCAGGCTGTCCTGCAATGAGGCAGAGAGACACAGGCAGCTGCTGCAGCCTCCAGCAGTGGGCAAACACCTTGCTGTTCTGCCTGCACATTGCCTCCTCAGGTGCAGTGGCGGCAGGTTTGCCCAGCCCTCCATCTCAGGGAAGGGTTGTAGAGGTGCAGGTGGGTGACAGGCATGCACAGTGACCATGATGGGGTGCCTGCTCTCGACAGGGTCTGTTTTAGGGCAGCAAGACCCTAAGACAGAGCAAGCTGAATGCTCCATCCAGTGCTGACAGCCAACATATGTGTAGGGGCTGGTTCCACTGCAGCAGCAGCAGTGTTCAGGTGAACAGTGGTGGTTTCATGATGGACACCTGACGTGTTTTGGGAAGTGCTGAGCATCTCCTGTCTGAAAGTCAAAGCTTTCTGAAGTGGGGTTAAACAATCCTTTTTGAGCACTGAGAAGAGGGCAAAAGACTCTTTTGTCCACAGGTGGGTGAATAGGAGACTGGGGTCAGGACACGTTTTGGGGGAAAAGGAGGTTGCTGGGCCTTAAGTGCTCTAGAGGATTCACTGAGGATGATGGGGGAAGAAGGACCAGTGCACAGCCAGGCAGAGCCCGACCCTCCTTCTCCCTTCACTCTTCTCTTTGCTAGCCCTGGTCTCCACCTTGCAGGGCTGTGCAGGTGTGGAAGGATGTCAGAAGGGCTCATGCTCAAGCATAAGCACAGCAACTGCTGTGTTTGTGCCATGCCAGCTGACAGGGATCCTGGAGCAAGCGTGCAGGCCTGAGGCATGGGATGTGCTTCTCGCCTGGAATCTCCTTGTGTGCTGGGACTGTCTCAATGGGAGAGTGGCATCCCTCCACCAAAGGACTCTGGCACCTCAAAGAGCCCAGACCTGTGCTCTGTGGGAATCATGCTGTGCCTGCTGGTCCTTTCCAAGAGTGTTCCCAGAGCAAGGGGCGTGTGTGGGGGCGATGCTGGCACCTACATGCTGGGTATAACTCTGCTGCACCTTGTGCAGAGCTCTCTGCTTGCTGGTGTGTGGAGGGCTCGAGCTGCTCAGTCTGGTCATGTCTGTATGCAAATTCTGCCTTCGGGGTAGGCAGCTGCTGTTTGTGCTCTGCTGCAGCTGTGGATGCTGTCAGGGCTGGCCTGGGGCTGGAGGAAGAGTCTGGTTCCTGTAGTCTTGCAGAGAGATGACACTGGCTGCTGGTGGGTTTATGAACAGAGCTGGAAGAGTTACAAGAATCTCCATTCTTCTGGCTCTTCCTTGCTTTATGCAAAGCACTATTTCCTCACAGGGGAATAATGCCTTTTTGGAGCAATTGCTTCAGATTGTGCTGGGGTGTGAGTGCCTGACCTTCCAGAAGTATGCCTGTGCCTTCACTTCTGACACAGGAATGTACAGAAATCTTTAATACCAACAGGTAATAGGGGCAACAGGTGAACATTAACAGCAGCTAAGTCAGCTGAAATCTGTTCGTGTACAGTAGTTCCTCTAGAAGTCCAGGACTCTGTGGTGTCCCTAACATTACCTGTATGCTATTAAAATAGAGACCGTCAATGGTCACAAATGTAAAGTGCCCCATCCTTGTGTGGCTAAAACCATAGAATATCCTGAGCTGAAAGGGACCCACAAGGATCACTGAAGTCTAACTCGTGATAAAAAAGAAACACAAAACCAAAACCCACTCTAGGGTTATCACTGGCCTGGCACAATGTTAGAGTGTGCAAGCTGGCACCCTTTGAGCCAGTGTCAGCTGATGCGGGGATTGGCACAGAGGGGCATCGTGTCACTGCTCAGCTCAGGTGCAGACGTGGAGGCATGGAGGGGAATCTGTTTCCTTGCAAGGATGTGGGCTGTGCTGGACCAGTTGGCCTGTGCACTTCTCTTTTGTAGATGCAGCTGATTGGAGCAAAGTGCTCCGTGCAGCCGTAAGCGCCCGATCGCAAACTGTCTGTGGCCTGGCCTGCCCAAACCCAGCAAAGTGCCACACAGGGTGCAAGTGTCTGCTCCCCACCTGCCCCTCCTTGCTGCAGGAGAGGTTAGGCAGATTTAGATTCATGCATTGAAGAGCTGCAGAGAATCTCAAATTTGATCTTAACAGAGACTTCTCAGCAGTGGAGGGGTGTGGGGAATTGAAAGCAGTGTGGCAGGGAACTTCCACTCGTACCAGTTGTTTTTGTTTTATTTTCATTCTCACAGCTATAATTGAACATTGCTGTCAGCATCTGGTGTGATGATGTAAGTGCTGGTGCTTTCTTTCCTTGACTGAACTCTCTGAGAAATGCCTTTAATCACAGATATGGTGTGTTCTCAGGTGTTTGGGTCACAGCCTTCTGTCCGAGAGAATAAAGCTCCAAGAGTAAAGCACCACAATGGTGGGTGCAATCCAGGGTCTTACAAAACCATCCCATTTTACAGTCACTATGTTTTCATGAGGGGGTGCCCTGGGTTAGGCGTGCCTGGGTATGCAAGCGAGTGCCGACCAGTGCATGGAAGCTGACAGGGATATTTCCAATGGCACCAGCACCATGGCCACTGTGGAGAGCAACTGGAAAAGTGCTTGGCAGTGGCAAAGGTGGGCGAGAGCTCGCCAAGTCAGTGACATGTCTGGGGACAGAGAGACAGAGAAAAGCAAAGCATGCCACTCAGCGTGTGTGAGTGTTTTTGTATTTTGTGTCTTTCCTCCATAACAGGGCCCATGAGCTATGTTTTCCCAGAGGGACAGAAATAAGAAACTACACTCACATCTAGGCAAAGGTTTGAAGGGCTGTGGGCACAAATGTCTTGGAGGTTGCAGGAGAGTGGCCTCCAAAGGGAGCCTCACATGGAGTAAGTGCTGCCAGGTTCTTCTGTCATCTCCTCTTGTGGTCAAGGGACAATGTGCTAAGGTAGCAACTCTAGGACGCTTCTGGAAAGGCTTGTAAAGTATTTTTTCTGCTTTTGTCTGAAGTCCACTTCTTTAAAAGTTGAACACCAGAACAACAGCTGGTGCTAAGCTTTTCCCAGAACAGTCAGGTGTGACATCCACATCCCTGTGCCTATCTGAAGTTGTGCCATGACTTGCAGTGCATACATGTGGCAGATGGATAGTGTCCGGGAGGCATTCTGCTGCTCTGCCTCCTTTTGGTGGAGGCAAACATTTGTCTGTTCTGCCCTCTTGGTCCCAGTGTCCTGTCTGTGACAGCAGAGAGCTCCCACCTCATCACCAAGCTCTGTGCCGTGGCAAAGCCCGGGGTGGTGAGAGCTGCTGTGCCAGCCTGTGGCTTCCTGGAGGGCCCAGGGCTATGAGGAGAAGCCTGCCAGCCGTGAAGTTAGTCATGAGAGTGTAAATGTCCCTCTCAAACTATGGCTTTCCAAATTTTCACAAAGGTAAAGTAGGTCTCACTGTAGGTACCCTAGTAATAGAAATACTACTCCATCTAATAGCAGAATCTGTGGTCTCTGAGGGTGGGAATGTGGGACTCCTCTGACTCAGACACTCCTCTTCCTGGCAGTCAGTGCTGCCTCTGTGTGTGCTCCCAGTGCCCTGCTCTTCCCAGGACACCTCTAGTGAGCATCTGCTCAGGTGTAAAAGCCCTGTCCCCCCCTGAGAAGGAATGGGTTCTCTACTCACCCAACATTTATTCTTTCTGTTTTCTTGAGTCGGTTTAGACATTTTTGACTTGGGGTGCCGGGGTACCCCCATCAGGGATCACTTGCTGAATGAGGGGTCACGGTGCTGGCCTAGGAGTATGGACGGTGACAGAACCCACAGAGGTGTTTGTAATGCCTGCCCACACTCTCAGCCTCAACAGGAGAAAAACACATGTTGCAGCCAGCAGGTGATGGAGTTCAGTGCATAAATTAACCACTGATGAGATCCAGTGTTGACTTAAGTCCCTATTGCTCATCTCACTTCAGACAGTGATCAGAGCCCGATGGTGCTGAGGATTGGTGATATCCTCTCCAGCACTTTCTTGGGGTCTTCTGCACCATGCAAGGGGTGTGAAAAGGACTGAACCCTTTGGGAATCTTAACTGCAAGGGAAACAGTTAAAAGCAGAAAAATACTGAGGGGAAAAATGCAGGGGGTTATGGAGAGAAAAAAAATCACCTGCCAATAGAAGCTTCAGATTTATTATGTCAAAAGACTGAAGTGTCTGTCTGGGCGGTGGTGAGTAGGAAGGGACGCACAGAGAGACTTCCCCAAGTGCGTGGGAAGGGGGCTGGCCGTGCCACCTGGCTCTGTGGCACGCTGGGGAGATGCCTGTGTGAAACACCTGGGATGCCAAGATCCCACTGCCAAGTCAGCAGTAGCTAAAAAGAGGCAGTAGGAAAATGCATAAAAATCAGAAAACGCACTCTGTGCTGCAATCAGGTTAAACAAGTGGAGACATCCAAGCCCACACAGAGGTGAAAGAGAAAGAAACACCCTCCAGAGTCCTCAGGAAGTGCTGGAGTTTACTTCAATGACTTCTGGCCCCACTTCAGCAGCGCTTACTCACTGGAGTTGTCTTTACCCCCGGGAGTAAGTCCAGTGACTACACTGAGATGAAGCTTTTGAAAGGCATGAGGTTTTGCACGGTTGGCAAGTACTGATCGGAATTTCTCCTGCTGATATAGACTGTCCTTTGCTTCCAGGGTTCCATCCCCGGGGTTGCACAGTGGCTTAGGCTATTTGTTCCTTTTTTATCTCTTCAGAAGAGATAGTTTTCCCTCACCACACAGACACTGACATTGTCATTTTAAATAGAGTTTGATGTAGGCTTTGCTATTACATTGCAACGATGGCTTCGTTTGTGCTATATCCAAAGTGATCTACTTTTGGGGGAAGTAATATTTATTTTTTTAACATTTCATTGGAAGCTCATTTTTCAGTTCTTGGACATAATTTCTGGGAACACTTGGAATTTTTCTTTCAGTTTTTGCATTTGCCTTTTGTTTACCTTAACTGTTCCATGGTGGATGTGCTGACATGGCTGCAGGCTCTGGCCATGCTGGTGATCAGACACCAGCAGTGATGACGGAACTCATGGATGATGTATTGACACCAGCAGCGACGGTGTCACATGTAGATGGTTGTGGATGTCTGAAGGAGGACTTTGACTGCCCCAGGGCATAAGAATTAAACCCTTGAGTGTTCCAAGAACCACCTTGCATCTGTGGGCTCATTGGTGCTGATCCAGACATCCCAGGCATTGACAGGAGCAGCTTAGCTGGCACAAGATTTCTCCTTGAAATTTCATTCCTCATGAAATTCTAGGGAAAAAGAATAAATATAGGTGAGCTCAGATCTCCACTACAGTAGCATTAAAATAACGTAGTCTCAATTTCGGAGAAAGTTCTGCATGTCTAAATTCATAAAAATGAAGCAAAAACCCATTTCAGCCTCCAAATGGAGCTGTTCTGATGTTTGGGAGTGAAGTGTTTGCCTGAGCTGTGCTCAGGCAGGACAGCATTCTGGGGAGGGAAGGACCAGGCTCTGCCCAGCCAGGTGACAGAGCCTGTGGGCTGAGATCCTCCCTGTGCAACCTTCAGTTCTGTCAGACAGCAGAGCATTCCACGTTCTTCACCGTCAGTGTGAGTCCCAGCTTCTTTATGACACCCTGAGCTGCTGGCATGCTGCACCCTGGGTTTGCCTGCATCCCTGCACTCCGGGGCTCTGCTGCCAGCTCACCACCCCTGTGGGATCCCTGTGGACATGGCCACGGCCGGGTGGATGGCAGTGGCTGGTGGGCAGCTGTCCCCAGGTGAGGATGTCCCCATGCCTCGTGTCCGAGGGGTTTGAGGGATGGGCTGCTTCTGCCCTGGCCATCAGTGACGCTCACCTGTTCACAGCTCAGCACAGGAAAACTCCCTGCCAGCGCAGCTGCCCTTTCTGAGCAGGCAGGTTACCAGCTGTCTTGTGTGCACATCAAGCATGTTTGTCACTTTTCTCCTAATGTGGTCCCCAGGGACCCTGTTTTCCAGAGAGCTCTCCTCTGGCTCTGAGGTGAAGCCCTGCCAGTTTGCGACCGGCTTCAGTGGAGCAGGGATTTTCTCAGAGTTGTGTTAATGAAAAGCCCAGACCTCCACTACTCCTTTCAGCCCTGCTGTAGCTCCAGCTGTTCTCATCAGGAGCTGTCAACTGCTAGATGCTTTTCAAGGAACAACCTCTTCATATAAATTTAGCTGAAATTCAGTTTAGGGGTAGGTGACTTGTCAGATCATCCTGATGGTGCCAGTACGGTGGCTGGCCAGGATTCTTTTGTAGGAATGCATTTTTGAAAGAAGAAGCAGTTTTGTAGAAAAGCAGGACTTGTCAGTTTTGATGGATGTTTGTTATAAATGCTAAAATAAAATAAGTAGAAAAGTCATGAGCAAGATGAATAATTCTGATTTATCAAGAAATCAGTAGAATCCAGAGAGGAGGAAATGCTGAGGTGCAGTCACAATGCATGCATGTACCTATGTGCCTGTACAGAGCATGTATCTATGTGTCTCTAATGCATCTATCACATACGTGTATAAACAGAGAGAGGTGATAAAAGCTTTGCCTTACAATGGGTAAATTATGTTACTCAAAAACTTCCACAATTAGTAGTCCACGTTTTAAACTATGACAGTGATTTGTGAGAGGTCTGAAGAACAAAATCAAGAAAAGATTGTTTAGCTTTTTGGTGGTTGGTTTCCTTCACATGCTGCTCATGATCAGGTGTTGCTGTGAGAGGAGGGTCACACACTTCGTATTGTGATGTGTGATCCTGGATTTTCCCCTTTACCCTGTTTGTATGTCAGTGTCTCTCGGGTCAGCATGCATCTGCATTGCTAAAACAAATGCTTGAATTTCAAACACGTTAGGGATGAGGGGAGCTTAGGGGAGCTGCAGTGTCTTAGCCTTGTATACCCTGGAAGAGAGATCTGGCCAGTCACAGGTGGTGGTTGGAAAGAGGCAGGGGTTGTATTCCTGCACAAACAGTCTGACACCACGGCATAAGGTAAATGATTTGGAACTCTGTCATATTAAGAGCTCTCCAAGTGTCATGTATTTCTATGTTGGACTTTCTCTGTGCCCCAGTAGCAGTAATGGGTTTTCCATTGCCTTGTTCCATCTGTAAAGTGGGATGACCACCAGGGCGAGGGTGTGACTAGGCCAGGGCCTCCCTACACCCCCCAAGTGGGCTCCTGCCCCTAGAGAAGAAGTAAACAGTTCTGCAGGTAGTGTCAGGTCAGCTGCCTTCTCCGTGGCTGCACAAAGTGCAGCCCTAGTACCACGATTAACATGTAGGGACTGAAATTTGCGGCTGTTGCAGCTGGTTCAAGCAATTCAAGCTTACTGGGATTTTAAAATCAGAATGATTTCCTTGACTGAAATGAGTGCCTGAATGATAGTGAAAAAAACACTTTCTGTCAGTGCTTTGGGAAGCTCTGGAGTTAATATTGTAAGTTGTAATTGCTGTTGTTGCTGATTGCCAAGTTCCCTGTGAGCAGACAGAGCAAAATCAGTGAGACGCAGAAAATGGAGGTGTCCTGAGACTGGAGCTCTCTCCAGTTCAGTTTCTGTCTGCCATGTCCTTTGTGTGTGTTTGCATTGAGGGCTTTTCATTGCTAGAGGTGGTTGTGCAGTATTGATTGAATCCTGCCCATTTTGCCCTCTCCTGGTATTTGTGGAATAGTCCCATTGGGGATTATTTACATCAGACTTGGCAACTGCATTTTGGTGTGGTTTTTAGCTAATTATATAAATTGCTGGTTGTACCGGGTCTGCAGGAGCGTTGGATTCGTACCTGCAGGCTGACTGTATTTCCTGGATGTGCCAGACCTTGAGAAGAGCCCTTTACACATTTGTCATGGCATAGTGATGAGGCTATGGTGGAGCTCAGAGGGAGCTGCAGTGTTTACAGAAGGTGGGGGCTTCCTTGCTGAGTCTTGTGCTGAAGCACAAACCCTGGGTCAGGGCTTGCTCTGCCGTGGGCCTACAGATGGACACAGGGGAGGAATGCTCCTCAGCAGACACGCACTGGCTGAAGCGTAGCCAGCGTGTGCAGGGCAGGGAATGTGCCCCAGCCCCTGGTGCTCAGGCTGTATGCATGGTCTGCCCTGCCTGAGGCACGGGCAGCCTGTGCCTGCCCAGGGCCCCTCTGGAGTTCTAGACGTCCAGCAGCTCAGCCAGAGCAGCAACAGCCATCATCAGCAAGCACCAAAAGCTGTATTTTAGGTGCACCCAGATGAGCTGCAAAAAGCCAAATCCCTCTTTTTATTCTTTTTTTTTTTCTTGAGGAGAATTTACGGATGGAAAAGGAAGTCCTAATTGGGAAAATCTAGAGATGAGTGTCTCTACCTGCTCCAGTAGGACTTGTGAGTGTCTGACAGAAAGTATTGCATTGGTGTTTTGCTGAACTTCCGCAGCAAGAGTGATTGCAACTCATTTCCCCATTTCATATGCATACAATCACAGAATCACAGAATGCTTTGAGTGGGAAGGACCCTTAGAGGCCGTCCAGTTCCAGCCCCTTCCACGGGCAGGAACCTTCAACTACACCTGATATTCAATTAGGTATTCAGCTAGACCTTTTCTGTTTTGTGTGTACTTCTGGGCAGTCTGCCCCACGTGGTCTGAGGTATGTTTCTCTGTACTCCAGCTCTTCTGTCATGACAGGAGGGCACTCATGCCACTGCGCTCCACCTGTAACGCTGGAGTGACTTTTCTTGAGCTTGGAGTTAGTTTCAGAGCCACGGCCTTTGCTGTCTCCATTTTCTTCATGACCCTCAGCTAGGGAGGTGCCTCCACAGCTTCTTCCTTGGTCTCGTGGGTTGTTGCTTCTGGGGCAGTGACTGTCCCCATGATGGTGCCCACGGCGTCAGAGATGCAAAGAGCAGTTGGTCCTCTGAAAGCAGCCAATGTCTTTTCTTCAGATGACTATGAGATGTGAGTGTGGAGCTTGCTAGCATTTTATCTCATCTGAGATTCTATTAAGAGATATTTGTAGTCAACATATACCTGAGATAATTTCTGTAAGGTTTTCGCTCTAGCTGGAGACTGATTTTCCTTTGCTCCTGCAGATCCATATTACAGGTGGAGGTTAGGAACCAAGGATTCTTGGCTGAGATGTCTTATATTGAAAGGAAATCCAGTTAATATCTTCTTGCAGCTGGGCACTGATCTGGCTGATTTGAGCATGGCAAAAAAGATTTCTAAAGTGGAGGTCAGGTGTTGGAATTCTGTCAGGTACTTATCAGTGAAATGTGATGGTTTTCTGATCACATGGGCATTCCATATTTGTAAACTGCTTCCCTGTAGCTCTGTATTTGGGTGCTGGCTGCAGTGAAACATTTGTAGACTGCATCAGCTTCTCTCTGATTTTCTTTGGTCACAGACTGAGTAGGGATGTGCATCCACCATCAGCACCTTATTTGTTTAGAAACTTCCTGCAGCCTGTTGTTATGGTTCTCCAATATCGTACAAAATGGCACAGAGGCACAGAAAATATGTCCCTGATTGATAGGATCTAGAATCATAGAATCACAGAATGGTTTGATTTGGAAGGGACCTTTAAAGGCCATCTGCCCCCCTGCTATAGGCAGGGACACCTTCTACTAGATCAGGACTTCAGAGATGCTGATTAGCAGAGCAGACAAGGTCTATAGAATGCTGCTTTTGTGAGAATGATGGCATCACAAGGTGCTTCTTTCAGGTGCTTTACATGAGTCACATCAGCTTTTAGTTGACAAAATATGAAGAAAGCAAACTTACGGTGAGGAAACATCTGTAAAAACAGCTTTGGTTGAGTGGTGGCCATCTCACAGAGCAGAGTCTTGTTTCCCTTTGATGCTGCAGTAACTGCTGGGCTGCTGGGTTTTTCCTGATGAGCTGTCACATGGCTCTGCTGGAGCAGGCACTGCTCACCCCCACGCTGCTGCATCTAATGGCCAGGATGCATATCCTCCTTTTGCATTTCAGTGCTTCATGAGAGAGAGAAGGCACAACCCTAACGGAGAAGCTGTGAGCAGTTGATGCACAAGTGTGCACATCAAAGGCTTCCTGGTGGCTGAGCATTTCAGATGAAGACACCAGAATGTCTTGCATTGGCTAAACATGCTTCAGCCTCCCCCCTTCTAATTCTGAACAATTATTGTTGAACTTTGCAGTCAAGGTACTCCTTCTGTGTTCACTTTCCCTGCAATACAATTTTCTGCACCTGCTGTCCCTGGGACATTTTCCTGTCAGACTATTCTTTGGAAGGTCTCAAAATTAGCAGTTTTAAGGCTTGTTGGACTCAGCTGCCAGACTGCCCTGTATACAGGTCCTTTGAGTTAGACAGATTTAGTGGTAGAGGCTTTTAAAAAACTCAGACCTTTCAGAAGTGGTACTGGTTTCTCAGCAATCTGATAAGAGGGCTCAGAGTGCCTGAAGGCAGGCAGATGGTCCAGTGTCTTGCATGCTGCCTGAAAATACTTCAGCAATACCTTCTGGCTGCCTACAGTGTGAGGAGTCCATTCCTGCTCCCTTCATTCCACCTCTTCTTGGCTGGAGGTGATGGGAAGCCCTCAAACACACTGGCAAGTCATCTCTAGAGACCATGTTTGTTATGTGCTCTGGCTGGAGAGTGCTCAGGAGCCTCCTGCTGTGCCAGCTGGGCTCCTCTGCATTTCCTTCCATCCACCTGCAATGGATTTTACACCTGAGAGGTTATTTTTGGTGGTACAATTCCTATCTGTCCCAAATGGGATATTTTGCCTCTTGTTACAATTCACAGAGCTAGATGGGGCTGCTGGTTTCATGCTGTGCAGCATCGACACATCATGCCCTTGTAAACATTGCTGTCAGCAGTAGCAACTCCATCTCTATTGTCCCAATAAGATTTCATGCTTGACAGTGCCTGCCTTTTTTTGTCTGTACGTCAGCTAATAAGAAATAGTCATGCAGCAGTCTTTTTCTTCTCTGATTCCTTGGGTTTCCAGTTGGTTCCTTGAGAATGAGTATCTAGCCATTTTCTTCCCATTCTTTCTCATACTGATTTTCTCCCAGGCAGGAGGACACAGGAGTTGGCATTTCTGGAAGAGGAAGGTTTTTTGGCAGAGCAGAGTCTGTCTTTTTCTGCCTAGCACCAGTGGGGGGACAAAGAGCAGTCCCCATCTCTCCCCTTGAATGGCAATGGGGAGTGGCCCAGAACAGTTCTGAGTGCTCAGAGATGGAAGGAACATAATTATAGGCATGCCTGAATCCAAGGAAGATTATTTTGGAACAGTTTAGGTGTGTGTCTTCGAGTTTTAAATTTGTATAACTGTTCAGTTTAACTGTTCTCCCTCTCTTACACAAACATGTTACCTGTTGCAGTGGGATTTGGTACCTGATAGTTTGACCACCACAGCACCTTACGGGGTCAGTTTACTTTAAAGAAGGATATCAGGATGTGGGCATGCTGTAAATCTGTCATGGTTCCACATGAAGTTAGTATCTGCTGTGTCAAATCAGTCTAAAGAATGCTGAGTCACCCTTCCAGATCCTTGTCACAGCTGAAGCAAATTCCCAAGAATGCTTTCTCTTAGGATGTCATGGATGAAAATGGAGCTGTTGAGTTGATGGTTTGACTCTGGAGTGTGAAACTCGTGCTACTTCACCACTCAGAGACGTGGAAAATGTGTTCGGCAGTGGAGGATCCAAGTGCAGTTCCCCTGGTCACCACTGTGGCAAAAGCCTCTGGCCACCAAGGACGAGTTTTTGCCAGGCTTTCCAAGCAGCTCATATTCTCTGTCCTGCCCCTCTCTGCGCAGACCCGGAGGGAAGCTGGCGTGGGCTGGGGCTGCCCTTAGCACATAGCCACCAGGACGAGTGGACCCCTCAGACAGCAGAGGAAGTGATGATCTCCAGCCAAGCCAGTCTCGCCCAGCAGAAGCTGTTGGCACTGTCCTCACTTCAGGAGTGACAAATCTTCCTGTGCAAGTTGTGAGCTTCAGCATCATTTTGCACCACCAGCCGGGACCTGCCGTGTACCTGTTTGTCACCTTGGAGATGAAAACGTGTGAAAATCATTAATCTCTGCTCTGTCCTGTGACTTGCTCAACCAGGAGCCTTTTCTCACCCCTGATATTTAAAAAACAGTAACAGTCCTACTTGAATTTGCTTCCTGACACCCACGCTGAGTTTGTAAGCTGGTCACATCTAACCAGTTACCACAAAATTGATTCTGGAGCCTTTGGTTTAGAAACCTGCAAGGTTCATTCCAGGCAATCACGCTATCTCCATCAGGACCTGAATGAACCAGTCAATAATCAACATTGCCAAGGGTGAACAGGTCTTTTCTAGTATCCTTGATTTTTTCTTTATGAACATCTCTACACAGGTAATAGCTATATAGATGGACAGATGGAATATAAATGGTCACTATGCATACATAAACATACAGTGTATGTATGTTTTAACTGAAGAGACAGTTGTAGGTGTGTATGTGCGTACTGGTGCATTCCTCACAGTTTGTTCTCTTGCTCTCTTGACTGCATTGTTCAAATACATGGGCCCAGGTTTTTAAACCTTCATAAACCTTTTCAGAAAGGTCCAAAACCTTGTTGTGAAGGTAAATTGCAATGATGTGACAATCATTCTGGTACCTGGCAAGCCCAGAATAAACTCACCTGCGTTTTTCTAAATTGCCAAAGAATTTTTGGACTCATTACAGACAGTTGTAAGACGTAGGACTTGGCTGATAGGAGATGTGTCCCCTGCTTGGCTGGATGAAGGTGCATGTGTGGCAGTGTGTGTGCTGTCATGCTGTGCCCCTGCATACCCCTTCCTCTGCACCCATTCAAGGCCTCAGTGTGTGTGCACAGAGGTAAAGGTGTAAAGGCTGCCTCTGCATCTAGAGAGGTTGAAGATGAGTTTTCTTGGCCTTGTTATCTCTGTTTTTTCCCTTGGTGAACCCATGCACTCTGTGGGAAGTCAGAGGCAGTGTAGGCAGGGCTGGAGGGGTTTAATCCACCACTGTGCTCCTGGGTTGGATGTGGTCTGCACCTGAGGGTTTTTCATTCATGGCTGGCATTCTCCTATTCATTCTGGTTGCATTTCAACTGTGCTTTACCCTTCTTGGTCCCCCTCCAGTTCTCAGTGCTGCTGTCAGTCGCTGGCTGCCCGAGATGTTTGATTTGATCACTGATGCTCACCTCAAGCCCTCCTGCCCCATTGGTGTAATGTGGTCCCATTCCCTTTCTCTCTCCCTGCAGGCATGGGCGGGGGTGCTCGAGGATATTGTGGTGGGGTGTGTGTTTGCTTGTGAAGTGTGATGCTTTGTGGTCTTGTGCCATTGGTTCTGGAAGGTTGCAGCAGTGAGAGGGTGATATTTAACACATTGCTTTGGTGCAGCTGCCAGCAGGTCCCTTTCTTGGTTAGACTTTGCCCAGGTCAGAGGAGACCAAGTGCTGTCTGTGTAGTGGGAGTGCACAGGTGCAGCCCCCATACCCATGCCAAAGTAAAGTGAGCCCACCTGCAGCCATTGGATAGGTTCCTGCTCCCAGTGCTCACCATGTGTCAAAGCCCACTTGTGCCCACTTGTCATGGGAACAGCTTGCAGTCTCTGGCAGCTCTGGCCCCCCTGCCACCTCATGAGACACAACTGTTAGGGGACAGCAGCCTGGGCTACCAAGGGTCTCTGACAGTGGGACAAGCAGAAATCTGCATCATCAAGATGATGAGCATCTTGGGACAGGAGGTGGCTGTGGCACGAAGGGGTGGGCACACTCGGTGAGATTTGAAACCCATTCATCTGGGTACTGGCAGCTGCTAAAAACAAATCATAAATGGAAATACGAGATACAATTGCATGAGATGGCAGAGGTCCTGAGGAGTCCTGATGGGCTGGCGATAGTCGGTTGAAACAAATTGCCCACTGCTGTGATACCTCAGCTCCCAATAACAGAGGGCAAATGGCCTTCCAGGGGGAGATATAGATTTTCCTTTGAGATATGGAAAGGGAAATAAACTAAATTATGTTTGAACATAGGGTTCTCTCTCCCCCCCGCCTTAAGAAGGTGAAAGAGAAAAAGAGAAAGAAAGAGAGAGAGAGAGAAAAAGAAAGAAAGAGAGAAAGAAAGAAAGAAAGAGAGAAAGAAAGAAAGAAAGAAAGAAAGAAAGAAAGAAAGAAAGAAAGAAAGAAAGAAAGAAAAGAAGAAAGGAAGGAAGGAAGGAAATGAGGGAAAAGAGACATAAAATAAGCTTCAGCAGGCATTTGCAATTTAATTGATATTTGGCGGCAGGAAGCCAATCAGTATAAGTAAATTGACGTTATAAGATAAAAATAATCGCCTAATGGCATGCCTTCCCCCACGGCTGTGGCAGGCCAAATAAATACGGTACGGCGTGTCAGAGCAGCGTGGCGGCCGCTGCCGGGCACAGCCGCCGGCGGGGCTCAGCGCGGGCTGCGGATCATTTTTATGGCATCTGTCTCTGCTCCCTGAGAGCAGGCAATGAGGGGTTGCACATTGATTGCTGCTCCAGCCAACAGCGGCTGAGGGAAGGCTGTAATTAATGGCTTTATTTGCGGGAGCACTGCTGAGAACAATTGAGTGTGTTATGGTAACAACTGGTGCCCACGTTCCAGTGGCGAAAGAAGGTGTTGGAGCTGGTGGGGAGCCCCGGGGCACAGGCTGCCTTCCTGAGAGTCGGGTGCAGGGCATGACAGCCGATGGGATTCGACAGTGCTTGAGGGGCTTGGCTGGGCCAGGTGGGCATCTGAGGAATGACACAGGTGTAGGGTGCCAGCAGTGCGCTCCCAGGTAATCCCAGTGTTGGCGACACTGGTTGGTAACAATGACCCTCAGTCATTGCTCACCACAATGCCTCCAGGGAGAGGAAAAGTGGCATGGATGATCGTGAAGGGACTCCTCAGCTCCTGCTGGGGGAGTTAACAGCCTCCCTGCCCAAGCCACTGGCCACCCTCTTTTGCAGCAGTAGCAGAGTCATGTGTTACAAGTTTTATTTTTTCTTTTTCTTTCTTAAAAAAGGTCTCTATCAGAGATTTTACCTAAAAGTAGAGCAGTGTAATCCAGTAATTTTTGTGGATCATGTATGGTTTTGTCTTGCCCTCTGTGCCTTTGGCTGGGATGTGGGGAAGAGGACACGGTTCTGCATGGTTCTGTGAAGAACACATGGCTACATGTAAATGTTTATATATACACATGTATATGTATGTAAGGAAGAAACATTTCAGACAGTGTGCATCCTCAGTGTGTTTCCTTCCTTTCTAAAGGGAATAAAAAGTCAAAAAGAGATGAGGAAGTGAAACTGTGAAAAATAATAATAAGCCTCTCCTAAAGATTCTGTAAACCTTTTTAAAGAAAAAGTTCTTGTCTTTAGGAGTACCCGGTGGGTGAGGAGAGACTGGTGCCCACCCAGGCTTGGTTAGTCGTGAGGAGTGATGGCTTATTTACATTGAAATACTTCTAAGAGTTGATGATAGCTAGATGATAGATAGATAGATAGATAGATAGATAGATAGATAGATAGCACAAGGGGTGATGTCTTCAGTCTCACAGAGGGCAGGGTTAGATGGACATTGGGAAGGAATTGTTCCCTGGCAGGGTGGGCAGGCCCTGGCACAGGGTGCCCAGAGCAGCTGGGGCTGCCCCTGGATCCCTGGCAGTGCCCAAGGCCAGGCTGGACGGGGCTTGAAGCAACTTGGTCTAGTGGAAGGTGAAATGAGATGAGCTTTAAGGTCCCTTCCAACCCAAACGAGTTTGGGATTCTGTGACAGGGTGAGAGGAAATAGCCTTCAGCTGTGACTGGTTTAGATTTGATATTCACTGAAATGGGTGTCAAACATTGAAACAGGCTATCCAGGACAGTGGTACAGTCACCATGCCTATGGTGGGATTTAAAATATCTGTAGACACGCTGCTTAGGAACATGGATTAGTGATGGTTTTGGCAGACCTGGGTAAATGGCTGGTCTTGACGATCTTAGAAGACTTTTCTAATGCAATTGAATTTGTGATTCCATGATTCCGTATAAGCTGATAAATTTCTCTTTAAGCACTGAAATGATTTTGAACTGGAAAACTAAAATAAATTTCACTTTAAAGTCTCAGGGTGGGGTATATCCACATGTTCAGTATTTTCCCCAGTAGGGCTTTGTGTCACACAGTTCTTCAGAAATGATGTCTGCTTGAGAACAAGATGCAGTTTCAGTCTACAAGTGCTTTTCTGTAGAAGGAGAAGTCTTGAAAATTTCCCCATCACTGCGACTTCGCAGTGTAGTGAGAGTCCTGCCCTTGGCTTCTGTGGCACCAAGCAAACAGAGACACAAGACTTTGTCTGCCACGCCAGGCATTCACTCTCAGACCACCATCACTGAGTCATGGAAACCACTGGTTTGCAACATCTGGCTGTTGGGAGCAAAGAGGAAACATTGGATGTGGTGGTCTTCCAATATTATTTGCCGAGATCTAGCCATCTCTCTCTCTCTCTCTCTCTCTCCCTTTCCCTCTCTCTCTCCCTCCCCTCATATATATTTATATATACAGAAAATTAAATAAGTTAGAAAAAGAAAAAAATATATGTAATAATTTTTTTCTGGAGCAGAAAAAAATCCCCTCAACCTAGAGGTTGATCCCCTCAATCTCTCACTGAATGACATCAGGTTTTGAAATAACACAAATACATGCAGGGAGATTCACCCACACGTGCCTAATAAGGGCTTCTGTGTGATAAGCACAGCATCAGGGGAGTTGTACTGTAGATTGCTAAGTTTACTGCAGGATAAATAATTAATGTTTAGATGACACTAATTAATTATAGCAATTAGAAAAGGGCTACATGGTTTTTCCTTAAAAGCAAAATCTTGGCTGTTTAATTTTGTTCAGTCTCCAGTGTGTCAGAGCATTCATGGCAGACCCATAAAATACAAGCATATACAGAGGCATGGTTTTGCTGGGTTACCATCTACCTTTTTCGTATAGAATCCTAGCACACCGGGCTGGAAGGGGCCTCAAGCACTGTCTGGACCAACCTTTATTGGCAAAAGCACGACCTAGGCAAGACAGTCCAATACGCTGCCCAGCCAAATCCTAGAAGTGCCCAACATTGAGGAATCCAGCTCTTCCTGCAGAGGTTATTCCAGTGGCTGCTTGCTTTCATTGCAGATAATTTTCTCTGTATGTCCAATTGGAATCTCCCCAGGACTCACTTGTACCCATTACCCCACATCTTTTCCATGTGACTCCTTGTGAAAAAGGGAGTCTCCATCTTCTTTGCAGGCACGCTTTTATTAGTGGAACATGGCAATAAGGTCTCCTCTGAGCCTTCTTTCTCAAGGCTGAACGAACTCAGATCACTGAGCCCTTGCTCGTATGGCAGCTACCCAGCCCTTGGTTCACCTTTGTGGCCCTCCTCTGGCCTCTCCAGCCTGTCCACATCTGTTTGGCACTGTTTGGTGTCCAAAACTGAGCACAGCATTCTAGATACTGAGTACAGCGTGGCAATGACTTCTCTCTCTCTGTTGGCAACACCTTTGCTGATGCAGCCCAGCGTCCTGCTGGGCCACAGCAGCCCACTGGTCATTCTCACTGAGTTTGGGGTCCACCAGCACCCTCAGGGTCCCTTCAACAGACCTGCTTCCCAGCCAGGCTAATCCGACCTTGTGATGCGCTCCCAGATGGTGTTTTCCCAAGTGCCAGACTTTGAATTTGTCTTTGCTGAATTTCAGGAGGCTACTGTGAGCCCACTTTTCTATCCTATCAGTTTCTCCAGGAGGAGGTGGTGGGAAACCATATCAAAAACCTCCAAGGCATTGTATGAGACAGTGTCCACCGCTCATCCCACCAAATTTTGCTCTGCACACCCCATTCATTCACAGCATCTCCTGTGCCAGCTGACAAGATCTTCCACATTGCAGTGGTGAGAGCTGGGGTTGTGACAGCAGCATTATACTCTCTCTCCTGGAGGTGGGTGCTGAGGTTGGAGGGTGTCAGAGGCTACCCAGCTGCACTTCTCTCTGTTTTTCACAGGGTGGGTGCAGCTGTGGGGACCCCGCATCAGTGCCAATCCCTTGGGCACTGCTGGTGACCTCCCCGACTTTGGGAGCTGCCAGACCATGCCACAGGCAGAAAACTGCATGGTGGTAGCCTGGGCACTCTCCAGCTTATGGCACTGTGGCAGAGCGTGTCTTTGTTCAGGTAGACAGGAAATGAAGCCAAAGAATAGTAGTGGCTCCTAGATGTAAGAAGTACACAGAAATTTAAGTGTTAAAACCACGTTACACAGCTGTGGAGGATATTTAAAGCATAATTTCTGCCAGCTAATGCACGTGAATAAAATATATAAAAATATCATTACACTTGCACTTTGTGTTACTCGTAAAAATCTGTAGCTGTATATTACATTTTATAATGGTGTTTTTTCCTTGTATTGCATTACTGCTGCAAACCATTGTGGTGGTGTCATCCTTGGTATCGGTTCCTTCTTTGCGTCAGCACTTGAAGGCTTGAGACCGCTGTTGGTGATTTTGTAAGACCAGGCAGTATCTCATTTATGCACAAGAAAAGCCTGCAGGTATTAAGAACTCTTTATTAGTGGCCTTTGTGGATAATTGCACAGGACACCCTTCATTTGTGAGACGAGGCAGAGCACTGCTGCTGGCAGAGCAAGCTGCATCCTCCGTGGATTTTTTCTCTCCTTTGCCGTAGTAAATCCAGCCTTCTCATATCTTGGTGGGACTGCTTCAATGTTCTGCTAGGAATTTGCATTTTAGGAGGAGTAGCATTGCTGCTTAGGAGTCCTCTGCATTTCTTAGGAGGTTTGCCTTGCTTGAAGTCTTCCCACCTCAGGCAGAGCTGCTGGGAGGCAGCAGAGCTCACGGTCCAGAGCTGGCCACTGTTTGTGCAGACCCCATTGGGCTGCCTGTCCACCACTTTTCCTTTGGCTGTCAAATTTCTGTCTCCTAGTATTTCTCAGAGCTGTAAATCCTCTCCTGCTCGTTTGAAACGAGAGGCCATTTTAGCATTTCCATACCTACATAGAGCACAGTTTCATCTGCAACCTGCATTAGTCCTTGTCACCCAGCCATACATAGAATTTTTTTTTTAAAGAAGTGATGAAAATATATGCTATGACATGGTATGGAAGTATGTATAAACTGCGTTAAAATTGCTTCAATAAGCTTTTAGCAACCTTTTAAAAATGCTCTTTGAGCTAGGAGTACATGGTATAAAGTGCATGTCTCTAAAGCTGAACATAGCTTGCAAAAATGGATTAGGAAAAGAATCAGTTTCACACAATCATTTTTTAAGGAACTTGTCATGACATTTTGGGTATCATTACTGGAGTTACAGGTCGCCTTAGTTACTACAGAAATCACAGCAATAACAGCATATTTCCACATCACACTGCAGCTGGCTAAGAGGCTTTTCTGGGTGCCAGAGTCCCTGTGGCCCAGGAGCCATGGTGGGATGCATGTTCCCACTGTGTGTGCCAGGCTTGGAGCCTCTGCTCTGTTCTTCTCAGCCTCTTACTTTCAACCCTCATCTCTGCATCTCTTCTAAATTCCCCACTGTGCAGGGGGCTATCACTGTCATAATTTTTGCTGTTGTTTAAATATAAAACTGTGGCAGAAGAGCAGTCACAAAACTTCCAGTGATTTCATCAGTCCCTCCAGCCAGTGTTCTCAGGTAGACTCTGCCACATGGCAGGGCTGGTGCCTGTGGACATCCCTGTGGTTCCTTGAGGATCCTGCATGGAGGCTGAGCTGCCGGGCTAGGGATGGTCAGGACACCAGCTCGTGCTGCTCCACACATTGCTGACTGTGGTGTGCCTGGATCCCCACTGGGGTGGGCACATCTGCACACCCAGCTGCATTGCAGAGCACAGTCCAACTGGCTCTCCTCCACCACCACAGCAAAGCTCCTCGCTGCAGCTGCTGGGCTGCAAAACAAATCCAGGCCTGCTATCTGATGCTTTGACCTGTGGGAAGTCCCCCAGCCCAGGGACACTGTTTGCCCCCGAGTTCAGACTATGCAGGGTGCAGGGCTATGTCCTGTATGTGCAAGGCTTGAGGCATGAACAAAGTCCATCCTGATGTTAGTCTGGGTAGGTGCACAAGCAATCCAGCTCCACTCAGTGGCACTATTTGCACAAATGTTTGCTCAGATGTATTATGCTGTCAGATTCACAAGCATTAGGGCTGCTGAGGTGCGAGGTCCCACCATCTCTTTGTTGAATGTGGGATTGCAGAGATCTCAGGTTTTGCCTAGGAGATATATAAGAACATTTCCATATAGGGCCACAGGGGCATTAAAATAACTGTAGGAGGAGGACAGCTGTAATCTCATGGGAAATCTGTTCAATAAATACAACCCACTTTGTTGGTGAGTCTCATAACCAGCTTTGTTGTGCATATTTGCAGCAGTGCTGTGGGGTGGCATCTCAAGGGCGTACTGGCACAGCTCCAGCTCGTACGTCTTGTGGGTATACAGCCTGACTCCAGCTTGTACATGAGGGAGGGCCTCCAGCTGCCTTACAGAGAAGAGACAAATGTTCTCATGGTGGAGAAGAGCTTCATCACTCATCAGTGAAGGACCAGAGGTGTCTGGTTGGTGATAAAAGTGCTAATCGCTGTGCTGCTGAGCATTTTAGGAAGAGCAGCACTGACAGGCCAATGACACAGCACAGCTCCTTTTGTCTTGCTTTTTCTATTCCCCAAAACCAGTGCAAATCTGGTGCTGGATGTACAGGCACTGGCTGGGCTTGCTCTGCAGTGCAGATAGGTGATGCTGGAAGGAGTGTGGTGTGGTGAGGGCTCACCTCAGGGAGCTACAGAGATGCAGCCTAGTCTGTGAGACTGTGCATGGGGTGAAGGCAGCCTGGGAAGAGCCAGGGACCCTCCAGTTACTGCTGGCTGGAGTAAGGGCAGCTGGGAGCAAGGTGCAGCAGAATCCAAAGGGCCCTTGTTTCCAGCAGTGCAGGGAACTCTGAAAAGGGCAGGAGGGAGGCCAGGCTGCTGACAAATGGGATGCACTCAGGCTGGCTATGCATTTAAATGGCAGATGAAACATCACTTAAGACCCCTTGCCTTCCAGTGCTAGCCACAGGCATGGTGAACTCTGACCAGCCCTGTGCTTCTGGGGTGTGCCAGAGTGCTGGCAGTGTCCAGCTGGGATTGTTCTGGGGACAGTCTGTGTATGTACCTGTAGTGTGCACCACTTCTGCTGCACATAGGGGCTGGAGCCAGGTGGCCATCAAACTGGTGCTGTCCTTGCTTGTCCAAGCACTGATGAGAGGGCAGCGGGCTTGGGCCATTCAGATTCCTCATGTCCTCGCACTCATCCTGACTGCAAAGTTGTTAGAATACCTGTAAAAACAGAACGTGAAAGTGAGAGTATTCACCAGTGCCTCCCCTGAGCTTTCCTGTGCTTGGAGGCAGGACAATGCACTGCTGTTGGCAGATGTGGGTCTCTGTGTCTCCAGAAGGAGCTGAGCTGGTCCGAGTATATCTAACAGGTCAAGGCTTGAAATGAAGAAGCAATAAGCCACTGAAATGGTACTATCACCGAAACATGATTGATCAATTGAATTCTATCAGAGACAGTGGGCAGTGAGATTAACTCAGGCCTGATGGGTTCAATGAGTTAAAGCATGATGTTCATTTCAGCTTCATTTCACCAGTCTTTGCTTGTGAAATTGGTCAATCAATAGAGGTTGAAGATCAGATATATATATATTGGTGACCATCTTATAGGGAATATAATCTAGCGTAGTCAGCTCCTGACTCCGGCTGCCTTCAGTGGTAATGGAGACAGAGCAGAGACTCTATCAGTGCCACTGAAATGGCCTGATATCTTCTCCAAATGAAAAGTATACTTGGATCTCTGATGATTTATCTTTTTTTTTTCCCTTCTTTCTCACTTTGATCTATGACAAAACTCATACCCACGTTTGTGAAATATAGTGATTTCTCTTGAAAATATTTGCACAGTGATCAGCTATATACACTTCAAAATATAAAGATCCTTTTTAGTGATATTGTCCTTTGGAAAAAAGAAATAACAGGGCTTAGAAAATTTGAATAGTGTAAATACAAAGATCTCTCTTCACATATGTGGTCTTGAAACCAATGCTTTGCTGGGAAGAGCATTTTGCAGCAGCTGTCTGCCAAATGTGTATAATCCTGAGAAGGTAGTACAAAAATCAGCTTACGTTTTAAACAAAACCTTCCATGTGGTAATTAAACAGAGTCTTTATCTTCTCTGGGCTAATTTACAGGCATGCTACAAGAAAACAAATCACCTTTTTGCCTCCTGGTAATATTTCATTTGCTTCATAACGTTTTAAATGTGGTGAATAACGTTCTCCCTAATTAGCCTGCATTTCCCTATAAGGTGGAGTAATTAGGTATGATAACAGGTAATGAAGTTGGACAGTACAAATTAGAGGCAAAAATCATGTCCTTTATGAATGTAGGCTGTTCATAGCACTAGCTATGTGTTTCCTTGATTCACCTTGTATAAGCGTATTGCTCAAAAAAAGGAAACAAACAACCTGAAATCTGAAACCAGTAGATTCCTTTTATCCTCAGAAGAGCACTGCATCAGATGAATCTACCATGGAGGTGCACACCTCATGGCACACCTTTATTACTAATAGCATTGGAAATATTAGTCCAGCTGGATTTGTGGTTGGCATCTGTTTCTCAGCTGTTGTCACCTTGCTGACACTCTTAAGTAGAGCTGCACCAGGGCAAGCTCTGTCCCACACTATAATACAGTATTTAAATAGAATCATAGAATCATAAAACACTTTGTGTTGGAATGGATCTTTAAGACCACCTTGTTCCATACCCTGTCATGAGCAGAGACATCTTCCACTGACCCAGCTGCTCCCAGCCCCAGTGTCCAGCCTGGCCTTGGGCACTGCCAGGGATCCAGGGGCAGCCCAGCTGCTCTGGGCACCCTGTACCACGGGCTCTTCACTCTCACAGGGAAGAATTTTTTCCTAACATCTAATCGAAATCTCTTTTCTTTCAGTTTAAAACATTCCTCCTTGTCCTATCACTATCTGAAATTGTGCTGCTGTCCTTATCAGTATAAAAAAAGGTGGAGCTGAACCATTTCTGTATTTCAGTGCTTTTTACTGGTATTTCTATATTTTGCCTTGTTTTCATACTAAGCTTTAAGGCTTTTAAATATACTTTAGTGTTTTGTGAAGATAGCGTCTTTTGTTCTTCTTATTTTGGTCTGTAGTCTTAGAAATAGTATTTTAAATCAAGTGAATTGTCTGGTGAGAATTGCTAAAATTCTGGTTTCCTCGTGTTTAGCAATTTCTAATATTCTCCTGCTGTTTCAGAAAGCATGTCATAGATGAGTATCTGCACAGAAACGCATTAGAAAAATGAGATCTCAATTTATCAAATCCTTTAAACTGATCTTGCTATTTGCTTAGGTCCTCAGAAAATAACTTCTCTTAATTAACAAAGATATATTAGTTGCAGTGTCCAAGGACAGGTCAGTCAGGACTTTAAACAACCTGAATTGTGGAAGGTGTCCCTCCCCACAGCTAACTGGAACTTGATGGTATGTAACGTCCTTTCCAATCCGAACCATGCAGTGATTCCATATTTTCTGGATGATATCCACATCACTTGGGTAGTCTTTTGTCCGCAAGATTGTGGGTGGTATCTCTTCTCAGAGGTGGACCTCTTCTGACTGACTCTTCCCAGACTTTTTATAGGTTGTTCAGACTTTGGCTAGCCACAGAAAATCTTCACTTTTGTTTGATACCAAGATTATGTCCAAGGCAGGCCAGTATCTTTAGCAGATGTCCAGCCTTTGTTGTGAAAGCACAGATCAGTTTTTCTGGGCAAGGTGTGAACAGAAGGTGTCCATGCATTTCAGAGTGAGGAAGGATTGCATTTTCCCTGCCAAGAAAAAGCCTTTCAGTGAGTTTGGAACCAGGGAGGATGTTGTTCAGACACGTCCCTGACATGGCCAGACTTCAGCTGCAGGTGGCAGGTGGGATTGTTCTCCCAGCCGTGTGCATCTGTGGGAAACTGAGTCCGTGTTCTGAGCTGGGTGGAACGCCTGGGAGGGACTTGAGTCAGACGGTGGGGTGGGTTTGGAGCAGGCTGGCACGTGCTGGAGCCCTGGTGCTGGAGGAGCAGCATGTGCAGGCTCTCCCTGCGGCGTTGTGGCAGGTCTCAGTGCATTACATCTCGATGCATTTCAGCAGAGGTAGTTCAGGAAATTGTGGGCTAATGGCATCATCTTATCCCATACACAGAATCTTATAAAGGATGAAATGTTCGTTTGGGAAGAATGTAATCTTTTGTACTAAGGAGAGTATTATATCTGTGCTCTTCACTCGAATTTCTGGAAAGATGCCATTGAATTGGGAACTAATTGTTTTGCAGAATAGGTAGGTATATATGTAGTGCTGTTGTCAGTAAAACATGTGAATGCAACCCTATGTGGATGCACTGATTATATGGAAAATGTTTTTATCACTCCCTGGAGACTATTTATAATTAAAATTATTTCAAGCCTTCCAATAGTATTTTAATTATCAAAGATATTAAAGTTAAACTATGTATAATGTTAATGGTATTATTTATATAATGTCTAACAGCCAAACACATCCTGAAGATCTTCATGAATTCCTGTGTGTCATATGCAGTGTACAGGAAGTCCTTTAGTTCTACAGTGGAATCCAGATCTTACTGGCAATTAGTCTGACTTTGGTGCAAATTCACACAGTGAAAAAGTACAAGCTATTCCTTTGCTCACAAGATGCAGGGAGCAGGTGATAATGACAATGAGGGAGGCTTGGTGGTTCCTTTTGTGCAGTGTCAGCCATCTCAGTGGTCCCAGTCCTGTCCAGCTCCTGCCCAGGTCCCTGTCTGGTACAAAGGCTGCATGCATTATTCCTCATCCCAGGCAGCCTGATTGCACTGTAAAGTGCATCTCATGTCCTGAGGACAGAATGTGGAGATGTTGGCAAACAGGGATGTACAAATGGTGTGAGCTGGCAGCCCATTCTAGCTGGCAGCATATGTTGTACTTCCAACAACATACCAAATGCTGACCTTGAGACCAAACCCCTTCAGAACCCCATTACCATCTCCACATGAATTAATACTTTATTTGCAGAGAGAAGTACCCTCTCTTCCTTGTGTTTTGGTGGCAGTTCCTTAGGGTCATCCCCTGCCACGCAGCCCCTTGGATAGGGCAGCTGGGACAGGTGCATGGATCGATGGCACAGGCACATGATGGTGCCTTCATTCCTAGACTTCACACTCAGGTATCTGGGGTGGGAGACCCTTCCCAGCACTATCTCTGTGCCTGTCTCTGGCTCAGGCTGCTGCCCCAGGATTTCCTTTCCTCAGCCTCCTCTTCTCCAAGGTGTTCACTCCCAAAAATCTGGAGCTTCACTCCATAGTAAAAGTGCTGCTGGTGAGAGGTGGAACTGCTGCTCCTTTTTCAAACACGAGGGGATCTCATTATACTTCCAATCTCTGGATGCACGAACAGTGCACACACTGTACTGGCATCACCAAGAACAGTTTTCAGGTCATGCCTGTCTTGTATCATTTCACTCCCTTTTGTCATCCCTTTTATCTCAAAACTGCATAAAGCTTTGACGCCAAATTGTGAATAACAGTTTAACGTGAAATTTAAAGCCAGCATTTCCATGCTCAAGAGACAGGGTCTCCCCGGCCCTGTGATACTGTACAGCTACCAACCAGAATTTTAATTCTATAAGCCATGGTTGACTAAACTCAGCACAGGATCTATTAGATATTATTTGATTTAGAATAGTTAAAAAAACCCAAAAAACCCAAGCATGCCAAAAAACCAAAATAACAACCCCCCCCCAAAAAAAACCCCCAAAAACCCCCAAACCAACCATTTAAAGATACACTGCTTTTTTGTATTCCTCTGTACCTTTTCACACTTAGACATCCTACCACAGGTTCAGGTTTTTGTTTCCTTTCCTGTGTGGAATAAACTGATCCTTCCACTTCACAAAAGCCATCATTTACCTTTGATAAAATTGCATGACATTCTCTAAGGAGGGAGATAGATATATATAAAAGTTGTTGTCACTGAAATTGCTGAGCTCAGATTGATAAGGAAGCTTCCAGCATTAACATCAAATGTCTGTTCAGTATAAGGAGAGTTCTGCTTAAATTCCGCATTAGCAACTGAAGTCGAAAGAGATATTTCCCTGTGTTGGTCCCCCAGCCTGACAACTCTGCCTTAAAGAAGCCCGGTCTTCTGGACAGACAGCATTTTCTGCAAAATCCATCTATGCTGAAGGATGATCTTAAATCAATAGTCCTTTGTGAAAAATCTTGTCCCCCAAGCATCAGTTGTATTACTGATGGCCAGCACATGCTTGTTGCCACAACTGATGTCGACAGCAGTGAGCTGTTTTTGTGCAGATCACCTCTATCAGATCACCTCTATACTTGCAATCAAAAAACTTGATGCAGAATCTGCCAGAGGAGGTCTAGGTGATTTTATTCCTCTGCAGACTTCTTGGACTGTAAGCAACTGCAGCACTCATGGAAATCTCGCTTTTAAGAATGCATTTAAATTCTGCTCCTCAGAACTATTCTGGCAGCTAGATGCTATTTTTAAAACATTTCCTCCCTCTGTCTTGTTCAATGTTGCCATCTGGAGAAGAAATCTGATATTTACTGTTGTTCTTGGAGTTCCACCTCCTGGAGTCCTGGGAATACTGCAGATCTCAGTTTTTAGTGCATAAAACACATATTTCCAGCACTGACAGGTGAAGGAAAAGTAGGAAACCACTGTCAATCTGCAAAAAGCAAATTGAAACTAGTCCCTGTATTGCAAGAGTCTTTTCAGACTGCCAATCAAACATTTTTCAAACTTGTACCATGGCTTTTCAGCCATGGTCAGTCACTTACGACTCCTGCTAAAAATCTCTGCCAAAGGGGAGAAGGAGGAAAATGTGCTTTGGAGCCCAGGTGTGAGTTCTGCCAGTAAGCTGGAGAAATACAAAGTGAATTGGAGGGTCAGAAGTGCATCTTGGACTGGGCCTTGGTGAGGATGTTGAAGTGGTAACTCTGCCCAGGGATTCCCCACCTTAGTACAGCACAGACTGTGCTAGTGCTGCTGACAGTGCTTCAGAGAGAGTCCATGCCAGAGCCCAGAGTTCAGCACGGGATGGAGTTGAGCAGGACTTGCAGGTAGCACAGGAAGGGGTCAGAGTGTGTGGGTGGTGACAGGATGAAGTGTTCTGGTGGCCCAAGTTTGCTGTGACTGTCATCATCAGGCCATCTACTTATCCTCTGTGTTCTCCTGTACACAGACCATGAATCAGACAGCTTTCCAGGTGGCACAGTAAAAGTGATGCAGGCAAAAATGTGACCGCTATCCTGCATCCTGCCTTTAAATTATGTGTGAAGTTGTTGACAGGTTAAGGGCTGCCTGTAATGCAAGACTGTACAGTGTGTTTTCCAGCAAACTGTAACCTCTCAAGAAGTCTTCATGACTTCACCATACTGGTGCCTACATCTGTTCAAGGGGTAAAATAAGGCACTCTACTGTAGGTCACATCACGAAACTACTCATTTTTCCTCTTCTCTCTCCTCTTTGAAAGGTATTCAGGAATCTCCAGTACCAAATGGCCATTCTCTCCCAAGCAGAGATTTTCTTCGGAAACAGATGCGAGGAGACCTTTTCACCCAGCAGCAGCTAGAAGTGCTGGATCGTGTCTTTGAGAGACAGCATTATTCTGACATTTTCACAACAACTGAGCCCATCAAGCCAGAGCAGGTACTGTTGCAAATATTTCATGTTTTCCTGATATGCTTTCCACTGGCAGAGATCTGTTTGGTGTACATCACCAAAGGCTTTTCAGTTTCAGTAGACAAATATGGAGACAGATGTCTCATCAAGCTCATTTCAGCCAAGTCCATGTTAGCCATTAAAGCCTATTAAAAAATCAAGAAAAACACTCATTGTGCAAACATTAGCAAGTGTTTGGCTATGAAATTACACCTGATCTGGACCAGTTGCATCAAATGAATCTCTAAAGAGCACCACAGCTTCTGATGTTTTTGTTAGATCAAAAGCAGGCAGTGCAGGTAGCAAGGAGAAGACTTGCAAAACCCAATGCCTAATTTTGGTTTACTGTGAGCATGCTTGTGGACACAAATCAGATTTTTGTATCTAGAAATGGCTTATTTGACATATAACTGGCCATTTGCTGAGAGAAACACCCGATTAGAATGTGAAGGTAAATGAATTGCCACTATGGATCTACAGTGTGTTTAGGAGGACTTGGCACTAATATTTTGGAAAAATTCCATTTTTGCAGGCATAGTATAGAAGCACATGAAAAAACTGATGAGCTATGTCTCTTTGTATTCTTCTTCTTTGGTGGCAGTATTTAATTTAGCTGCTGAGAAGGAGGTGGAAATTAATATATTGCTGTCAGCACTGATATTGGTTTAGCTTGCTACTTAATGATGTATTCAGCCATTAATCTTCAGTGTTCTTAGTATCAGACATGCTTTTAGCAAGGTGGATGGACATTTCTAACACTGATTCCCTTTGGAAGAATCTACATTTGAGGGCCATTGGAGATGCTCTCATGGCAGCCTACTACCATTGTGGCTTGTGGCTTCAGTTAAGGATTGTGTATACTTTTTTAAAAAAATTATTTATGCTGAAAATGCTATGGTAGAGTAGGAATTCCTCATGCCTTTGAGCTCATCTGTCATTTGTTGTTTCATTCATAGAGACATTTGCTTTTCACCATCTTCTGCTGTTTTTGTGTTTTCCCTGATTGTGTGTGCTGCGAAACTCTGCAGATCTGAAGCTGGAAAGAGGTGGGAAGTCACACCATCAGTGTCTCTGGAAGGTGAAGTGGCCTTCACGTGCCACTAGATGGTGGTTATCCCATCCAAACCCGGGTGATGCTGGAGAGGGCAGGCCCAAGGCTACGGCAGGCCTTTTCAGCACTGGTCACTTGGAGCTGTGTCTTGTTAGATCTGTTCCTGCAAACACTTTGTAGGCCAAAATAGTCACTGGAAAGGCAGCAGTGATGGGAGGGGGCTTTTGATTTGTTTTTCTGGTCTTAGTCATGGCCAGCTGTAGCTCATGGGAGACAGTCCAGCAGTGAGTGAATGTTTATTCAGAGATAAACTTTTACTGGTTTTATAGGAAGAATGGGAGATTTGAATAATGATATTGCTGAAGTGTTACCCCAGTTATCAAATATGGGATATTCTGCTCTTGATGGAGAAAGGATATCCCAGGGTCACATAAGGAGTTGTGACTAGAATGACTCTAAGCATCCAGATTATTAAAATAGGAGATACGCTGCTATTAATCTGGTGAACAGGATACTCCCTGCATGCTCTGGGAAGTCATGTAAGATGCTGAGAAATCTGGCATTATGAGGTTCAAAATATACTTTGCAGAACCATGTTGCCTGGCGTTTTTATGTGTAATTACAAAAGAAATTTGTAGCTATTTGTTTTCATATAGTTTGGAATATGGTCTTTGCTTTTGGAAGGCTGGACCATGGTTAAGGGCTTGCAGCTGTTTGGGGTCAGCTCCTGCTTTTTGATGATATGTGGAGGGTAACTTTCAACATGATCAGATGTGATCTGTATGACTGTTGCAGTGCACAAAGATGCTGTACAAACCCCAGCCTGTACAGAAATAGTCTTGTCTCACCTCCTTGGTGAGTCAAGCAAAGTTGCCATGATGCACAACCAAAGTGGAGAAGCTGTTTGCATCAATTAGTAAGACCAAAGAAATCAATGAGGAATCAAATACTAAGGATATTAATGACAGGTCTTGGGAAGCCAGAGTTGCCCCTGGATTAGATTGCTGTAGTAAAGCAAGATCTGCCAGTGACATTTGTCTGTCCAAAGTGCTGCTGGACCCCAAAGTGGTGCTCTAGGAGCTAAGTCAGTTCTGGATATATGGAGGTTAAAACTCTTTCTGTAGAGGAAAACATGGAAAAGATACTCCTCCCATGGGACAGGATGTGGGAAGAAGACTGGTATGAGCTGCTGACCCACTGTTCATCCATTTTATTAGAAATTTGATCCAGCAGCAGCCAGCTGAACAATTTTGCTTCAGCACAAAAACTTACTGATGTGTCAGTACTGTTCGCTTGAGGAGGGCTCCAGGGATGATAATTGTTACTCTATAGACACTGTAGATCCCTTTTCCTTCCTGTTTTGTGTCTCCTCTCTAAGTCTTCCTCCTCACTTGTGTGATGGGGGCAGGCCCTTGGCATGGTGAGGGGGAAAGAAGTCCTTCCTTCACAGCACAGTATTTGCAACCTCATCAGGCTTGGTTTGCAGATGCTGCCCAAAGTCCTCCTGGTGCATTTTCTGCACAAAATTAGTCCTTACCTTTTTGGGTCCATTGCCCTTCGTGTAGGTAGAGGGGCTGATGGGCTGTGTGGGAGTAACTGCTCACCACTGTGTAACTCTTTGCTTTGAGTACTTCTAATCCACTTCCTTCAATTTCCTGTGTTGATGTTTCCCTAAGTTAACCTGTATAAAATGGAGGTTCTGGAGTTATTAATCATCTTATGACATGGTTAGAGCATGATGCTAATAACACCAAGATTATGGGGTCAATTCCTTACTTAAGAGTTGGAATCAATGATCTTGTGAGTCCCTTCCAACTCAGAATATTTGTGAATCTGACAATCTCTGCTGCACTGTTGACAATAATCATATTAACTTGCACATCTGCTGTAAATTGTGACATCTGTGGAGAGACTGATGAGGAACGGATGCTTGTATTTGTAGAAGGGCTCATACCGTGTTGAGAGAGAAGGCAACCACTGGAGAGTGACAGGGAAATAGAGCATCAGACAGTCCTTTGAGAGAAATAGTGATGACTGTGTGTGCCAGGTGAGGCAGGGATCCCACCGTGTGCTCCTGCCATTGAAGACTGTCAGATGTTGTGCATCAAGGGGCAGAAGTAAGGCACCAGCTTACTGATGATAAGCTTATCATTAAGCCTAACACTTGTTAGTGCTGTTTTTCAGCCTAACACCCAGTGGTGCAGCTGGGCACATGTACATGTGTGCTCTGCAGCACAGATGTGTTTCCTGTATGTGTGAAGCATGAAAAATGTCCAATGGCAGAGGGAGCCAGGGGTGAGGGTTGTCTGTGCAAACAGTATCAAGTCCCATCTTGTCTTTATGTTGTGGGGAGAAACCATGACATAAAGTCAGTACTGAGAAGCACTCTGGCCCACGTCCTCCTGACAGAGTCCTGCTATAAAAATGAATTCTCTGTTAAGCGAATTCATAAGAGTGAAGGCCTTTCTCTCATGTTGGTGCCCTTTCGTGCTCATTTTCTGCAAACAGGCCATGATTAATTTGCACAGGCTGAAGATGTTCACAGAGAACTGATTTCACTTATTTCTGGGCACGGGTATGGAAATGCACGTAGTGGTATGTTTGCAACACCAGGGTTGCACTACCATTCTGTACACGGCTTTGTGTACCAGCTCTGTGTGTCTTGTCTGCAGGGACAGCACCTGCAACCATGTAATGCCAGACCTTGTAATTCTTAGTCCTGGGAAAAGGAGAGCCTTCACAGCAGCTTCCATTCTTTCTGTGCTCTGTGTGTGTATGTGGACGGCTCTCCAGTATGTTGGCTCTGCAGTGCCCACAAGGAAGGCTGTTGGAGTTGCCAGCACCCCAGATGCCCTTGGAACAAACCAAACTGACACAAGGAGTGGCTTTTACCTGCCTACCTGCCCTGGAATTGTGTGCACCTATTCCTGTGTCAGACAAACATCCTTCAGCCTGGCCTCTGCCCCAGGCAACCCCCATTATTCGTGGTCACTGCAGAGACAGTTCAGACTTTATCCAGAGCTGGCACTCATCCTGTGTAGAGAGTTGCAACACTGAGTGGCAAAATTTTCCAGTGCATATCGTCCACTAAGACCTGGAGGAACTGGAAGCACTGGCTGTGCTCAGCAAACCTCTCTATGTGACTGTGAGGGTGATCATCCTCCAATGGCTTCCTGTGATTTCAGCCAGAATGATGGAGGAGCTCTCCATAGCATCTTTGGGAAGTTGTCCCAGACTGGCCAAGCCTGTGCCATCTGTTTTGTGGACTGTTGACTCAAGCAATTCTTCAGTCAAAGCACTTACAAAGACAGGAGATGTTCTTGGAGACCAAGACCCAGTAAAGTCAAGGAGGCCTGAGGACTTCAGGTATGTGGGGCTGGACGAGTGCAGGAAAGCCCCACTGAAGCAGGCAGGGGGCAGGCCTGGGGCTTGTGGACCAGTGTGCTTGTGGAGGCTGTGACAGCAGGATTAATGCATCTATGTGTGAAACATGCAGGGTGAAGGATATACAGCTGGATTGGCTCAATGGGAGAGACAGTGTGTTAATTTTCTCAGAATAAAGAAAAGAATTACCTGTGCTGGATTTCTGTCCACAACAGAAATGGATTCTTTTGTACTTTCAGTTTCACACATGGGTCCAATTGAATACTCATTGAAACCAAGAGGAATATTTCTATTGACTTCAATAAACTTTAGATCAGGGCCATAATGAGGCATAACATGATGTGACCAGATTCAACACTATATAGGTCACCAGCTAAGAAGATAACTGCTTGCTGCTAATAGTAAATAATTCCTAGGCCTGTGCTGGTGCTTTCCCACTGCTTTAAGCTAGAACTAAAGAGAACATCTGTTCTCAGATTGGTTTTTGGATAAAATGCAGATATTCTGTGCTCATACAGAAATCAGTAACCTGGCAAACATATAGTAACACAGGTATTCATGACACCGAGTGCAGATAAATGTGGATCTGGAGATAGGCACAGGCAGATGGAATTTGGATAACTAATGGAATTTAGATAGCCAAGGAATTCCCCCAAAATTACTTGTGATTTGGAAAAAGTGGAAAAATTGCATGAAGCTGAAACCTGATGCATAGGGAGTTGCACTACAGAAGTTCTCTGAATTGACCAATAGAGGGGCATAAACTCCTTTTGAAAATCTTCAAGTTTTGCTTTCTGCCTAAGTACACTCCAGCTTTGAAAGAGGAATCTGAGGGGTTTTTTGCTAGAAGCAGCTGGAACGCAGTTTCTGAGAGGAGTGAGATAGACAATCCCCCAGCCTGTACTGGAGTTTGATCTTTGGGAATAATGGAAAATTCTAGTAAAGCCAGAAAGCATAATGCATTTCTGTTTTAAGAGGACTCACTCCCAAACTGCAGTTATTGGAGAAGCAGAAGGAAAGAAATAATCTACTAAAAGGTGTCCCTGCCTGTGCCAGGAGTGTTGAAATGAAATGATCTTTAAGATCACTCCCAACTCAAACCATGCAATGATTCTATGAGCTGCAGGACTATACACTTGGTCCTGGTCCCCAGAATGTAAGAAATAGGGTTTTTTTGGGAAACCTTTTGGTAGATAGAGGCTGTTGAGCATCTGAAAATACTCTGACACTTTTGTTGAGAAATGCAGAGCTAATATTTGTTTGTGTCTTCCCAAAACTTTATGTTGTCCAGAAACAGTGAAAATTATGAAAATTATTCATGGATAGTTTGAGGAACCAAATATTTTCTTAATCCGCCACTTACCGGAATGATTTGAGCATTCCAAGGCAAGCTCTTAACCATGGCTGCATTACATGGTGTGCTAAATGGAAAACAAGTTAAAAAGGAAAAGGAAACAATAATATGTGGCTCATAAGTGTACACAAATAGAAAATGAAGAAAAAATAAAGACAAAGGAAGAGATGAAGCAGAACCTAGCAATGCTCTGCCTGCTCTGCAGGAGCCCAGGCAATAGTGAGCAGGAGGACAGGGTGCTGCAGGGTCAGCACCCTGAACTGTGGTGAGATGCACCCCCAGCTCTGCCAGAGTGGAGGGGGTTTGAGGTGGTGATAAGGGGTGGTGAGATGCAGGAGGATTTTGTGGGTGGCTGTGTTGCCCCCTTGCCTTCCCCCAGGCCACCCTGCTGGCAGCCCCCCGGCTGCTCTGGCTGGTGCCAGTGCCAGGCTGGGCCAGGGGCTGCCGGCAGGCGCTGCCTGCTCATCCTCAGTCTGCTGGCCCTGTGATCTTCTGTCCCCACAGAAAAGAGAATGACAGTGTGGGTTATGGCAGTGCAGAGAGGAGCAGGGAGCAAGGGCAGTTCTCTGGCTTTTACAGCTGAAATCTCCCCTGTTCCAGGCCGTAGCATTACTGGTGGGAGGGGAAGAAAATCCCAACTCAAAAATCAAGCCTAGGAGAGCACATCAGGAGGCAAAAAACCATCCCATATTTACTCTCAGTAGACTATCAAACAACACCAGGCTATTAATTTGGCTTTTGAGTCTTCACTAAAGCCCATAAAAGCGCAGTTGTCAAATGGAGTTCATTTTAATTTCCTTTCAATCACAGTAAATTATTCAGGTGATAAATCAGCTGGGGCAGCCTCCTGGCTGTAATAGAAACCCTAATTCCTGGCTAATTATCCAGCCCATTGCTGCCAGCAGATCAATATCCCTACTGAATGGAAAGGGCGTGGGGTCCAGGCAGGCAGGATGGTGGAGGGACAGCAGCTGGGAGCACAGGCACCCATGACCCCTGCCCTGTGCAGGAGCTGTAGGGGAAAAAGCTGTGCCTCTGCTGGTTGGCAGGATGTGGCAACTGGCCCCTTGCTGCAGTTGTTGGTCCCCTGAGTGCTGGGCTTTGCTGCTTGTCCCCATGGCAGGCCATGTCAGGAGGGGTGGGTGGTGTGGGAATGAGCTGCTCCCACCTGGGTAATGCATGTGTGTGCTGTGAGGGTGTACCCCCACCTACTGCAGCCCTCTCTGCCAGCCAGTTCTGCCCTTTAAAGATTACTCAGAAGGAAATCTCAGGTTGGCAATAGCTTTTCTTGTCCAGTAGAACCTTCTAATAATAGTAAAAACTAAACAGGTACACAAAAGATGAGAGGACCAGCACTAAGCTGGGACTGCTTCGCTGGGACAGAGCAGCAACCCCTGGGAGATGACAGTGGCACCTATCCCCCTCTCCTTGCATAAGGTGTTTTTTATGGAGCTGCTCCATGCACAAAGCACTTTAAGCCTCAAGACTATGCTGTCAACTGCTGTCTCTAGTTCAGCATCACCAAGTTATTCTGTAATAATGTCTGATAGAGCTCCACCGTCTGTCTCGGATGCTTTCATGCAACACCTGTGCTGCTGCACAGGCTGAAGGCTCCCCAGGACAGAGTGTCTTCCCTGAGCCCTATGTCCCTTCATTGCACTGCTGGGGATGCAGAAGGATACACCACCTTCTCCTTTGGCTCTGCTCTGGTTTAGACAAAAAAAGGAGAAAGAAACCTGCCATAGTGTTTCTTCCTGCTAAAATTAACTTTTTTTTTTCCTTAGTGGAAAGGCTTTTCTTTTAAAATAGCAGCAAAAAGCACAGCTCCTTTGGCCAGTACCTTCTCTTTGCATACCTGCTCCTTTGCCCTGCCTTGTGAGCATTCTTTTTGTGCATGAGCTTCTGAAGACCACAAAGAATTCTCTGTATGTGCCACCTTGTTATGTCGTGTTGTGTTGGGTGGTGACAGTCACAGCAGATTTTGTTGTATGACACCTGTGTGTATTCTGTGTGGCAGTAGGGCTGTGGAGGCGAAGAGTTTTCTGGGGAAGGAGCATGACAAGAGCCATGTATCCAGCAAACACCTTCCTGCATCAACATCATCCTTGTGAAAAACAACTCTGCAGCTTTCAGGGACAGCTGAGGATGTCTGAGGGGGTCTGGAATTGTAATGGCTGGTCTTTGAGTGAGCAAGAGAGGTGAGAAGAAGGGCAGGTGGATAATCCAGGGGTTGCCCACTCTGCTGTCTGGCACAGAGGTGGGGATACCCTGCTCCCCCACTGAAGCTCAATGCCCAATGCCTCTTCCCAGAGAACCCTCCCTGTAGAAGCAGGTGGTGACCAACTTTCCCACTTTGTCTAGAAGCAATGGGCAGCCCGGGGTCAGGATTTCTCCTGCAGACTTTTCCAGAAGGTGACAGGGAGCATTTCCCGCGGTCTGCAATACCTGTGGAGCAGTGTGGCCTGCAATACCTTTCTGGCTGGAGAGAAGCTGCTGGTAGAGGAGAGAGCCGGGGTTTCACTGCGCACACCCTGCTGTGACGGCAGTCGGTGCAATGAGACCAAGCTGGGGAAGAGTAACAGCACACGCATTTCGGGGATTTCAGGGTGAATTTGAAAGAGTGGATGTCTCATAGTGCCTGTTATGGTGTTAGGGAAGCCTCAGTGATGGCTGTAGCTGATGCAAATGATGCCTCTCTCCTAGTCTGAGCAATGGGGTTGCTGGGTTACATTCCCCAACTTATGAGACTCTGTCTGGGGACTGTCTCTGCCTCCAGGGCTGCCAAGTGTGTGTTCATTTCCTACACAGGGGAGTCCTTGTCACCTCCTCCTCCCTTTGACCCATTCCAGGAGGAATCCCAAAATGCCAAGGTAGATAGCTCCTTTGAGAATTGCATTGTATTCCTGGTTTTAAACGTCCCCTTTTTTCCTCCTGACTGCTCTCAAATATGACTATGTGAAAATACAAATTCATAAGTTAAAGGAAAGCCCAGCTTTGTTGTGGCTTGTGCTCCCACATCTCCTTTGTCCTTGTCTCTTTTCTCTTTGCTCTGCAGAAACTGGAGAGATGTCTTCTCCCCCTGGCAGGCTCCCACATTGTGCACAGGCTTGTGCAAAGGGAATGCTGATGACATGTGGCATGGTCAGCAGCTGGCAAAGGCAAAGCAGCTCTACCCCTCTCTGGAAGCTCCTCAGGCATGAGGATGCTACTGAGGAGGAGAGCTTTTTCCCTGAGAGCCTGGTGTCTTGGTTTGAAAGATAGGTGTCTGCAAGGAAGGCAGAAACCTCCCTCAGAATGGAAAAAATACTACCTCCTTCCCTCCAAATCATTAGAGCTTTGAAATTAAGGGGCTTTCAGGCAAAGATATGAAAAAAGGAATAGCAGTTCCTTACTAGTATGTGTATAACAAGGCAAACAAACAACAACCCTGCTAGCAACAACAAACAGAACCAGACACGCAGCCCTAGCCAGAACCACAGACCCTGATCCAGAAGTACAGACCCAGTCCCAGCCAGAACCACAGACCCTGACCCAGAACCACAGACCCAGTCCCATCCAGAACCACAGCCCCTGACCTAGAAGTACAGACTCAGCGACCCAGAACCACAGACCCCGACCTAGAAGTATAAACCCAGTGACCCAGAACCACAGCCCCTGACCCAGAAGCACAGACCCAGTCCCAGACCCACAGACCCAGTCCCAGAAGCACAGACCCAGTCCCAGAAGCACAGACCCAGTGACCCAGAAGCACAGACCCAGT
>VWZV01008350.1:64188-132203 GCA_013397155.1 Irena cyanogastra
CGGGCTGGGCCGCGTCTCCCTCATGCAGTAATGGCGGGCAGAGAGGAGGGAAAAAAGAGGCTGCAGCAGGAACCTCAGAGTGGCAGCTGGGACGGCAAGGACGAGCAGGCTCCAGAGTAGCAAATGAAATGTGTTAGGTGCTGGGTTACAGTGTAGTGAAGAACCTAGAGCAATGGCAGAGAAGCGGTGGGGCTGGGCAGCGGCAGCCAGGCTCCTACAGACAGCAAGGAGAAGCTCCCTGAGATGGGGAAGGGCTCAGGGTCCTGGAGTTTCCTCTGAGGCACCCACATTGATGGTGAGGGTCATTTTTTTAGCGAGGTCGGGCGTTAATAAGGTCTCAGTGCAATGGTCACTCTTTTGAGCAGAGCTTCATGGTAGGAGAAGGCAGCAGGAGACGGAATGCTGTGGTAGTGGTGAATTCTCCCCTCAGCAACCAGAGCCTTTCTCCGCTCCGATGTCCAGAGCAAGAGAGAGGAGCTGAGCCCAGTCCCTCACTCCCCTGCCAAAATCTCACATCTCTGTCCTTCTAAATAAAACCCTCTCCCCCAGGTGAGAAAGTAGCCAGTTGCACCCTCCCCCACCTTGGCCATTTCTTTTGTCTCTTAAATACCAGTCATTATTCTCTCTTAGCAACAGTTGGGACAAAATTCCACGAGAGAAAGAAACAAAAGGAAAAAGATCCTAACCCCCAACACCTCGGAAGAGTGTTTGGAAATTGCAGCCACAGCAGCTGGAGCATACACCACAGCATAGGTCACAGTTGAGGCAGCCATGGTACACAGAATATCATCATACGATTTCAGAGAGCTTTAAGCATTCACACAAACAGAGTAGCACCATACCACATCAGAAGGCTTCAGGGGTCTGCCCATACAGAGTAACAGCATTCCACTTCAGAAAGCTGCAAATGTCTGCTCTGCTCTTTAGCCCAACCGCTTACACCCCCATGGTTCATACATTGCACCTGTGTGCCCTTTGTTCCCTTTGGTGGCTGGTCAGTACACCTCAGCACTCTGTGTCTCACTGCTGTCAATGCTGCTCACNAGCGAGGTCGGGCGTTAATAAGGTCTCAGTGCAATGGTCACTCTTTTGAGCAGAGCTTCATGGTAGGAGAAGGCAGCAGGAGACGGAATGCTGTGGTAGTGGTGAATTCTCCCCTCAGCAACCAGAGCCTTTCTCCGCTCCGATGTCCAGAGCAAGAGAGAGGAGCTGAGCCCAGTCCCTCACTCCCCTGCCAAAATCTCACATCTCTGTCCTTCTAAATAAAACCCTCTCCCCCAGGTGAGAAAGTAGCCAGTTGCACCCTCCCCCACCTTGGCCATTTCTTTTGTCTCTTAAATACCAGTCATTATTCTCTCTTAGCAACAGTTGGGACAAAATTCCACGAGAGAAAGAAACAAAAGGAAAAAGATCCTAACCCCCAACACCTCGGAAGAGTGTTTGGAAATTGCAGCCACAGCAGCTGGAGCATACACCACAGCATAGGTCACAGTTGAGGCAGCCATGGTACACAGAATATCATCATACGATTTCAGAGAGCTTTAAGCATTCACACAAACAGAGTAGCACCATACCACATCAGAAGGCTTCAGGGGTCTGCCCATACAGAGTAACAGCATTCCACTTCAGAAAGCTGCAAATGTCTGCTCTGCTCTTTAGCCCAACCGCTTACACCCCCATGGTTCATACATTGCACCTGTGTGCCCTTTGTTCCCTTTGGTGGCTGGTCAGTACACCTCAGCACTCTGTGTCTCACTGCTGTCAATGCTGCTCACCTGCTTCTCACAGCTGTAACCCATTGGGGATGAGGCTGGGCCGCAGCCCCATCCCAGTTACCACAAACTGTGTGCCTACACATAGCACCATTCCTGCTGGGCAACGCTGAAAGGGGATGTTTATCCAGACACCAAGCTTCATCTCACTCTCCACCAACTTTACAGCCAGAACCTAGTGACCACACAGAACACGACATCTCGCAAAGGCAGCAAGTCATCTCCTCCAGACTTTCTGTGGCTTCTAACCTAAGAAAAGCTTTCCTCACTTGTTATCTTGACAGAAGTGTTCACATTTCTTTGAAATTTGGGAACTGGCATTGAGTAATTGCATCTCTTTGTTTATTCTGTGATAAATAATGTCTTTCTTTTTTAGTTTAGAGGGATAAACAATGTCTTTCACTGATATCAGACAATATCATGAACAGCACTGGTTGGCCAGTTATGTCAAACTTGACCAACCTCCTTATATCTATGTTAGCCCCACAAGAGAAGGAAGGACAACTCTGGGAGTGAACACACTGTTGCCTGTTGGTTCAATTATATTCAAAGTGAAGGGCTTGCACCAGAATTTGAAGAATGGAACAAGACTTCTCTACTTAGTCCTCGATAAATCACTGGATCCCACAGGCTCTGACAAGTTTCAAGTATATTTTCCACTCTTTGTTTGGAAATCACTGCTGTTTTACAGTCATTCTGTGAGCTTTCTCTAAATCTGTCCATCACCTTATAATCAACAAAAGTAGGAGTATGCTCCCTTGAAGAACTTGATGTGCTAAAACAACTCAGAAGGAGCCAAACTCTTCATGGGGCTACACTGTGGGAACACAACAGACAGGCATGACCTGACACAGGACAGGCTCTGCAGGGTCCGACGTTGTGCAGTCTCTGTCTGTGGTGATTTTCAAGACCCACCTAGATGAGCCCCTGAGCTACCTGGCCTGGCTCCATGGCTGGCCCTGTTTTGAGGGATCTCTGAAATTCTTCCAACCAGGGTGATACCACTACCTTGCTGCTCAGTCACTTTATTCATTCCACTTGTTATGATGTGTTTAAGGAAAACATTTATGTGGCTAAATAAAAACTGTGGTTAGCGTGGAAGAGCAGCACTGGTTCACCCAGTGTATAAGGATGAAGTGGAGAGTTGTTTGGCATGCAGCACCAAGGCGTCTGAGAAACTCGCTCAGTGCAGAGACTGGGTTTTCAGAAGAATGCCATCGTTTTGGGTTGCCTTTTTTTTTTTTTAGTATGAGGTTGAATGAAACAACCTACACCAGTGTCTGGATGATGGCAAAAAGCAATTGTGGAGCTAAGCCAGTTCCAGACAAAAGGGACTGATTCAAAATTCCTCTCTGCTCATATGATTAGTGGCTGCTTAAATTTTTTTGCAGTAAATTTTTACAAACTAACAAACAAACCCCAAACCCAAAACCTGAAAGGAGATAACTCCTGCACTAAGAGAGTAGGTTAACATGTAGGGGCATGATTTCAGCTCTGCTGCTCTCACCCTGAAATTGGAATGAAATAAGGGCAACATTGGAGAGACAAGGGTTTCTTCTGCAAAATCCCCTTCAGGCTCAGGGTTGACCTCAGGTCCGTGTCAGTCCAGATAAGTCATGCACAAAGGGCTGAGGGAGAATGAGGTCCTGGAGGTGATGAGTGTGTTCCTGGAATAAGAGCTATGGAGTGAAGCCAGGCATAAGAAATGCACTTGTCAGATGCTCTGTTAGGCTTGGAGTATTTCACTGGTTGTTAGGACCTCTCTAAATAATTGAAACACAGGATTAAGTAATGAATTAGATTATGTTACACAAGAAATTGTCATCAAATTATGTACCTGACGAATGACTTTCAGGCATTGTCAAAGCATGAGGCTTGGTAACAGTGGGAGATTTTGTTGACTGCACAGCTCCTGTGTCTGTGTTTTTGTTCAAGTAGTTATTCTCTGGTTCTTGTGACTGGAGATGAGATTTTGGAAATATAACCCCAAATACCTCTCTGGCATAAGAACTGGAATGGCTTTTGGGGTGGAAGAGGTACTCAGGTAATACCGGTGGTGGGTTCCCTTCTGGTTGCCTGATGCTCTTTGCTTGTGGTGATGCTGCACTGCATGTGTGGTGCCCAGGTGCCTTTTGCAGTTTTAGCAGCAGAACAGTGATTATTACAACACCAATGTGCCTGGCTGAACCTGTCTTTGAAGGCAAAGTGTTTTCATAAAAATGGAAATGTTTCACTGAAACCTGTCATCTTTGATGATTTTTCGGTATAGAGGGTCTATCACTGAAGCCTATCGTGATAGTGGGGCATCCAGCAGCAGCAGGCTCTGTGTTCATCAGACAGAGTCTTTTTACTTGGAGCTACCACCTTATAGGTAGTCTGACTTGTCAGCTTGTCTCTGTTTTGCCTAATTTTTTATACCAATATGCAAACAATTTCTGGTGTTCGTAGGCATATTTCTGAAGGTGAGGAGCCCATTTCCCTGCCCAAAGCAAGCTGCATCAAAGCAAGCACTGCATCACTCCCCTGGTGCTCCCTTGCACAGGGCCTCCATTTGCGTGAGGCATGCCTGCAGCATGCATGAAGAGCAAGGAGCATCTCCCCCACCCCACATTCCCGGCAGCCATCCTGACACTTTTTGTTTTCAGGACAAAACACTCTGGTTAAGATATCCAAGCCACTCACTTTGCCTCCTGTCAGTGCACAGAGGTGGTTCAGTCACTGCTGCCTTCCTAATCTCACGCCTCCAAGGACATGTAAGAAAGTGATGCATAACGCTTCTGAAAACAACATTTGCACTTATAGAATCATGGACTTGGTTAAGGATCAAATCCAACTGTCAGCCCAGCACCACTACCATATTCATCATTAAGCCATGTCCTCACCCATATCCACATGTTTTTTGAACACTTCCAGGGATGGTGACTCCACCACTTCCCTGGGCAGCCTGTTCCAATGACTTACAAACCTTTTTGTAATATTTTTTTCCCTAATATTCCACCTTTTCCTGTATTTCCTACCTTCCCAGGCAAAGGAGCATACAATCATATAGATTGGAAAAGACCTTTAAGATTTCTGGCTTTTCCATGAACATGCTGTAATGAAAAATGGCCTACAATATTGTGGCCCTTTACCATTCTAGTTCAGGTGCAGGTGAAGAAATAAAAGAAAAGCTTTGGAAAAGTTTGGGGGTTTTGTTTAATGTGATTTTTTTAGTTTGTTTTTGCCTTTTTTTTTTTTTTAATAAGGTCAGTTCCATATTGGGGATTTGATTGGGAATTCAGCATTGTAGGGAAAGCTTCCCCCCCTAAAATGGCACGCAGAAGGCTCCTGACCTCCACAGTATGATTAGACTCCCAGGAGCACCAACAGAAAAAGTCTTTTGGAAAATGAAGAATATGTGTCACTTGGTGTTTGGCTTTGAAATACGGGAATTAATGAGTTGGCATGGATTTGTTGAGCTTGGACTTCGCAACATGCCACAAAATGGCAAACTCTGCAGCTTTCTCTATTGGCTTTCTACTGCATGAAGGCTTGGTGCCTTTGTGGGTGCAGTGACTGCAGGGGCTTTGGCTACCTGTGAGGCTTGGACCCTGGTAAACTGCTGCTTTGGTAGTCACACCTCTTTGAGACCAGTTTATTGTACACAGTGCTTAATATGATACAAAAAATGCTATGTCAGGATTCTTAGATGGCATTTGTGAAACACATTTGGGTGGTTCATGTGAAAGCATTACATAAATGCCAACTGTTCTTGAAAATTTGCACAAGACTTCTCAAGTGTCAAGAGTCATCAGCAGGATGGATTGAAGATCTGGCAATATTGGTGCCAGCCTCACGCATTCTCAGTGTGCATTCCCATATCTGATTCGTATTTCTCCATAAGGAAATACTTGACTGTGCTGAGGGTTGTGTTTTCTTCTCTGCAGAGTCATGCTTAGTGCTTCAATGGAAGCAGAGGGGCCACTATGATGGAGGATTGTACCTTTTCGCTCCTCCTCTGGCTGAAATTGTTAGTGTTGAGAGGGAAGTTGTCCAGTTCCTGTCCTGAGAAACAGCATTTTTAAACAATATCTTGTAACAATTAGAGGCATAAAAGCCTAAATTTTGTAAAAAGTAAACTTCTTTTCCACCAGGGTAGGTTGTGCTATGCTTTATTTCAGTTGTGTGTCTCATGCTTTACTTTGATTCGGTGCCTCCTTTTTTGCATTGCACGTAGGATGGTGGAGGCTGCTGAGAAAATTCCAGTGATGCTGGGGTGAGAGCAGATGCTGGGGAGAGGGCAGGAAATGGGGGAAGAAGAGAAATGCCCCATGTAAGTCTGTGGGGAAAGCAGGAGAGGGCTGCCCTGGGAGGAGGAGGAAGGCTGGAGAGAGGAGGACTGGAGAGAAGAAATTGGAGGGGGTTGGGGCATTTGCAGGCACTGGTGTTGAAGCACTGGAACCAGGAGCAGACTCCTACAAAATCTGTTTTGGAGTTTCTGCTTTTCTCAGTAAGCTGAACTAGAGGCTCTGGGAGACAGAAAGGAAGAATCTGTGCAGGATTGGGCAGTGCCCATGAGGGTGGGTGGAGGCTTGGCTGAGTCATCCTAGCGTTTTGTGTCCTGCAGGAGACACAACAGCATTTGTATTATATAGAGAGGTGTCAGAGTTGTTGAGGATAAATATGTGGTATTGAAACTAGTAAATCCTGACGGAAACAGAGGTTGGCTTTGCCACTGTGGTGGTGTTGATGTTTCTGTTCATCCAGGTGCTTATAAGTGGCCAGGTGAGGCTGAAATCTGGAATGCCACCTCAGCTCATTGTGTACATTTACCACTCTTGGGCTGGCCTTACATGGTTTTCGGGGGAGGCTTTGTTTTGAAAACCAAAGGAAGTTTATGGCTCTTGAAGACATAGTTTAGTGGCAGCCTTGGCAGCATTGATTTAACTGTTGGACTCAATGATCTTAGAGAGCTTTTCATCCTCAATGATTCATGATTCTGAGAGAGTCCACTGGCCATTTCTGCCCCTGCTGGGCATTGGGGACTGCAATGGCCCATGAAGGGCTTGCTTGGAAAACACCTATCTAAGCATCTGCAGGTCTCTGCTCTCTTCTCATCAGACCTTCCCAGAGATCCAAGGACAGCAGGCATGAGGGATTGCCCAGCAGGGATTTGGAAAACTGACAGGTCCATCGAGCACATGCCCAGGCACTGCACACACTACTCAGGCGTTGCTTTTGTTCCGCCTGCTACCTCTGACTAAGAAACTATATTAAAAACATATCCAACAGCCAGCATGGGCAGTGTTCTGTGCTGGTGCTCCATGGGGTTTTGCTGCTCACTATGGGCAGCCTCACTGGCACGTGTGTGTGTGTGACTGCGCATGAGTGTGATTTACTGGCCTGTGCAGTGCCACATGTCTTTAAAATTATAGTGCCCGTTTCCTGCTGAAATAATTTCTACATAGAGAGGCTCCTATTATAGCAAGAGGAGCGTGGACGTCATGATTTATTATTATTTATGGTCCCAGGGTCTTGTTTATGCACGATGGGTTAGGTGCTCAGGATAGAAATGCCATTATGCAAATGACATTGAATGTCCTTACTGAGCCTAAATAATTTTTGTGTTGGACGATTAAACCTCATCTGTTATTGATATGGGCTGCAGTCGGGCTATTAAAGAGTCCCAACAGTACTTACTCCCAGTAATGGGAAAATTGAGAGGAAGAGGCTAAACAATTGCCTCAAGTGTGCTGTGATTGTCTGGTAGGAGTGGAACATAACGAACCCCCTGAATGAAAATCGTGTTTACTACTTAGGGATAAATAAAAAGAGAGAACATGCAATAAATTGTGCTTTGTGATCTGAATTGGAGCACCAGAGAATTTGCGTACTTTCAATTTACTTATTTATTTGATTTTTTTTTTTTTGCAGGGGAGGAAGGGACAGTGTGATTTGGATGTAGATACCAGAAGCAGCCAGGAAGGATTCCTGTAGTGTGTGCCCCTGGCCGAGTGGCTGGGGAGAGCTGTCCTCAGAGCTGCGCCGATACTGCGCTGTCCACTTTGACACAGCTGTGCAGTCACATTTTGATCAGTGTTGATAGCTTATGAATTCCAAAATTGACAAAATTTACAGAAAAATGAGGATAATCCATCTTCCTTAGCAGCCTGTCAGGAGCTGGCTATACTTCATAATCTTCAATTACAGATGCTATTTTCAGACATTTACATGCAGATATTAGAACAAAATGAAAATGAGAAACAAAGAGTGAATGGAAATGCAGCTATTTATATGTATAAAAGAAAAACAACAGGTAAATTCTTGGCATTTAGATTGGATTTGGGTGTCCCTTTGGAAAATCTGAGAATATCTGCACCCACTTATGAATTGCACTGTGGAAATGTAAAATGTAGTATATTATTTCCCATATGCAGATAATGTGAAGATTGGGTCAAAAACAGGTCAGTTATTTTGAAGTATGAGGGTAAATGTGTTCATGGCAGGGTGCACAAGCTAATTCTCACTGCCTTCAAAGGAATGTCTGGGGATGTGTACAATCCTAATTGGATTTGGGCTAGAAGGAAGCACAGCTGTTAACTTTTTATAAACATATATGTATTGTGAAAGAGAGGTTCTGAAATACTCAGTTTAAACTGAGGGGAAAAGGTTGTATCACTGAAATCAAACTTCCACATTCTGTGAGACAGCAACATGCCCAATGTGGCTGAAAACAAAGAGAAACTAGGGTTTGGTCCCAATTAGGTGTGCAAATAACATTTGCTCCAAAGTAGGATTGGTTTTGGTGTCAGCAGTGCCCAGTGCAGGGAATATTATGTAAATTATTGAATGGGGTGGTGGTTGGCAGGCAGCAGTGGTGGGACTTTGATGTATAGGTTTCCAGGAGCCTTTCCCACCAGTGCCTTGGGTGGCTGAGTAGGAGGGCATTAGGCTGGATTTTCCATTCCCATGAAATTTCAGGCAGAGCAGCCTGCAGCCTTGCTGCCTGCAGCTGCAAGCGGTGCTGGGTTTCTGAAAGCCTGGGGAGATTAATTACAGCTGCTTTGGATTAAACTCCTCGAACCATATCTAATGTTACAAATTTTTTCCCTTTGTCAGACTGAGGTGTGGGTTTCTGTGGACAGCCTGCCTGGTGTGTACCACTTTTGCTTCTATTTATTAATTAATTTTAAAATATTAAGATGTTATAACTTGGAGATATTTGGTGTGAGGTCTGGCTTGCTGCTGCCATCAGGGGTGAGCAGGGCGTGTAGTAGATGTGATCTGGGGGACAACGCTGTGCCTTTCAGGGACCTCAGTGGTTTTTTTGGGAATTAAGATTCTTGATGCACCATCTCTGTCAGGAAGGAAGCAGAGCACATGGTCAGTGAGGAGGCAGGCTAAACTCTGAAGCCCCAAGCTAGCACCTTGCACTGATGGTCTGGGCTCCTTTTGAGCTGCTGCTGTTGCTGCTGCTGCTGCATTCTGAGCAGCACCATGGGGCTGGGGACAGCTGTGCTGGTGGCAGGAGAACACAGAAGGTGTTATTTCATGCCTGCCTGGTGTTGTGATTTGGAATATATAGGAGACACAAAAAGTAACGTGTGCAAGTCCCAGTGGACCTCAGCTGGTTCATTTTAATGGCCATTTGCCCTGTGCAGCAGACAGCTCTTGTGTGTCTTTGCTTGGTGCAGTCTCTTCAGCAGTGTTGTGAGGTCTGTGCCCCACAAAAGGGATAAAGCAGAAAGGAGATACATTTGTCTCACCCCTCACGGGTTGCAGCACTGCTGCAGGGCTCATTCCAGCCTGGCAGCTCCCTGAGATTCCCACATTGGCACCCAAGAACCAGGCTGTTTCAGGGAGTGGCCTTGTTCCCTGCTGTGTGTCCATCTTTTCCTGACACTTTAGGGTAAAATCCCAAGTAACTATCAGAGACACTTTCTGTACACATAGGTTAGGTTGACTTTTCAGTGTGTTACACTCAGGCATCTTCACCAGAAAAGGTAAAGGGCGAAGCTGTTTGTGGTCTGCCTCTCTGGTTTACTGTAGTGCAGCAGGTTTGAAAGCAGTTATGAAACCCTCCTGCGCCCTTTTTCTTACCATTTGCCCATCACAATTACCACTCAAAGGGGATTAATAGTTAGAAATAAAGCTTTTGTAATGGAGGTGGATTCATAACTTTACTTAGAGCAGAAACCTTCCCGTTTGCACTTTGCAGAGAAGTCTAATGGGGAGGGACTGTGCAGACCCTGCTGCTGCAAGAGAACTTGTACTGCTGCTAATAGGTGCACAGGGATTACTCCTCTCCTCACCACTGCAGCCACTCCCCCCAGCTCCCGTCTGCCAGAGCCAAGCCAGAGCAGAATAGGATAGGTCAGCAGAACACATGAGGTCTGGTCTTGCCATTCCTTTCAGTCTGTCCTTCTCAGTCTCTCTTTTATATATATCTCGTTTCACATGTCTGTGTTTTCTCTCCTCCATGCTATGGCAGTGGTGCTCCATGCTGATGAGACAGTGCGTGGTACAACCGCAGGCAGTCATTTTTCAGGTAATTTCTAGGGTAATGAACACCCGTCTCTTGCTTTTTCACCTACCGAGCAGAAGGTCAGGCTTCCTGGCTGCACAAGGAGGGACCCCTGGCCAGACCCCTGGCCATGACGGTCATTCCAGGCTGTTTCTCACCAGCAGTGGTGTGAGCTCGCTAGTGCAAGAGCCAAATCTGAGATCTCTTCTGCTGCTCCCACTCCAATCAGCTGGAGAAGCTCTTGGGAAGGGTCTGCAGGACGATTCAGCAGGATGGTCTTGGTGGGGCCATGGGGTGAGGGGCTAGCTCCATGAGTGCTGCCTTTCCCTGAGGTTTCCTTTCCTCTCTGGATGGGGTGCCTGAAAGGGAGAGATCTTCCTGGGGGGAATGGGAAGAGGGGATGCCACTGTACCCCTCATGAGTGGTTCAACACCCAGCACTGTGACCCCACAGTGTAAGAGAGGTTTTTGCTTTTTCAGGGGGTGGTAGAGTCTGCTGGCCCCTCCATGGGAGTGAGGAGAGCTGCAGACGATACCCATAGTGTGGTTTTAGGGTGAAGGCTCCTCTGCTCTGCACCCCTGATGCCCCACTCCTTGGGGGCCAGAAGATGCCTCCGCTGACCATCACCTCCCTGCAGCACCTTGCCGTTGGCAGCAGTGTTTCCTTTTCTGGCAAGTGCTGGTCACTGCTGCTCTGCCAGCCCAGTGCTGGCCCTGACCCCGCTGCTTTGAGGTGTAAACTGTGACTGCAGAGGTGTATGTGTTGTGAGGGGGTCGCTCCTCCACTGGAAATGCATGATGAAAAGGGAGTCAGCAATCAGAAGGGCTGCCCCTCAGCCTGCGCTCAGTCTGTCTCAGTGCTGGAAGCAGCGATCAGTCCTTGCTCTGCATGGGTGTCCGTGTTCAGCTGATGGTGGTTCCAAAAAGGGATTTGGGCACAGCAAAATAGCTGGAAAATCCCTTAAAATTGGAAAATCCCTTAAAATCTTGCTATTCTTACCTCTGGGAAAAGTTGCTGGGGCATTGCAAAAGACATACAGCTCCCATTTGGAGGGAGTTATTGGGACCAATAGCAGGGAAGGACCCCAAATCTCCATTTTGCACATCTTCAACTTGTTCCTACCATAGTGCTACTTGACTATGGGTTCTCCATCCATACTGTGCTGATCAACTGTAAGGCTTCCAGTCCCTCCAGTCTGCAGATGTCCTTCCATGGTTTGGGACTGCGCCACTCTATATTGCACCAACTTGCTATGGTGCAGTGACACGGAACAGCACAGGCTACCTCTGTCGTGACCCTTGCCAGGTTGTGCTACACTTTAATTGCTGCTTGCTTGATGCCAGAACTGGTCAGTTTCTCCAAGCTCAGAGGGCTACTCATGGCTCATTTGCGTGGTGCTTCCAGGTCATTGCAGTTAAAAGTCATAACTCTGCTCCTGTTTCTCCCAGGGTCAGTTCCTTGGACTCCTGAAGGGAAGCAAGATATGGTGTTACACATTCCCATGTCTGAGAATTGCAGTTGGGGGCTCAGGCTGGTTCCAGTTGGGCTTGTAGTCTGGGATGTGCACCTTCTTCCTCAGTCCCCTCATGTGACCCAGCCCATGGCAGGGGTCCCATTCCAGCTAGATGCTTCCTCCCAAACTGCAGGTGTGCAGCTCTCACTTGTAATTGGGAAGCCACATTCACTCTCTGCCTATTGGGAGGGATGGATCAGCGCCCCATGGGAGGATCTAAAGAGATTTTCTAGTCTTCATATGGTGTGGTTATGGCTTTCATAGAGCAACATGGGTGAATTCAGGCATCCTTCCCCAGGGATTTTTGTGTGCTCTTCTAGAGATACCAGAAATACCAAACAGCAGCACACAAGGACAGGTTTTTCCTCTGCTGTGCTGCCAGCCCATCCATGCTTGTGCATAGGATGTTTCTGCAGGGCTGCATAGGATGTCTCTGCAGGGTTATTGTTTCTCTGATGTTTTGTCAGATTTGGGCTTTGGGGAAAGAAAAATCTAGCAGCGCCTCCATATGTGCATGTACCCTGCATAGGGGAAAGGTGGGGTTGAAGACTCAGGAAAACATGGAATGATGTGGGAAGGCTGAGAAATGCATTGTGGTGTGATGCTGAATGAGAAGGAGCTTTGATTACACCTCTAGGAAGGAGGAAGGCTGGGACCATTGTGGGCATCTGCTGCAGAGGAGGAGGTTCCCAGGGCTGTCCTCTCCCAGGAGCAGAAGTGGGGATGAGTCAGAGGTGTGGGTGTCTTTGAAGCAGTGGTGGCAGACAAAAACGGCCTAGGTGCATGACGGCAAGGCTGAAGTGAGGGCACGAAGGGTGTTGGAGGAGGCATGAGCTGAAAGAACTGAGGAACAGTACAACTTTAATGCAAGGGATCCTTTATGTGGGATCCTAGGAGACAAGGCAGGGGACTCTGATGCAGGGGTTGGGTGCAGGACAAGGGCAGACAAGCAGCTGGTCCCTGGTGAAGTGTATTTGGCATGCTCATCTGCAAGAGGTTTGTATGGGGGATCCTTCAAGGTGACAGGCTGTGCTCCTACATCATTCAAGCAGTGTCTGCAGAAAAAACATGTTTATTACGCAGAACTGTTAATACAAGTAAATTAACTTCTGTTTGCGTGAGACCTGAGATACAGAGACACCAGCATGTATTCCCGGCCAAAGTGCTGAGTTATTGGCAAGCACCAGATTATGTGCTGAGTTCTCAGAGAAACTTGCAGGAAGGAGAAGGATGTATTCACTCAGATCAGCTTTTGTTTCTTTAAAAAAAAAAAAAAAAGAGTTAACTTATTTTAATGTCACATCGCTGGAGCTGTTCAAGGCCTACTTGGGTGGGGCCTTGAACAACCTGGTCTAGTGCAAGGTGTCCCTGCCTGTGGCAGGGGGTATATATGCTAAATTGGTCTTTAAGGTACCTTCCAATCCAAACCAGTCTGGGATTCTGTGTTTTTCTGAGTTTTGTTTTGGTTGCTCCAAAAAACCTCCATGTGATCCTGGGTTCATCCACGTTTCTTCATCTCTGCACAGCTTCTGCATTGACTTAATCCTCAGGAATTCATTAGGGATTGGCATCACAGTGGCTGCTCTTCAGTTTACCTGTTCCCATTGTAGTTCTTTATTTGAAGTCAATCTCCATTTGATATGGGCATGACTGCCGTCTCACAAATAAGGGATTAAAACTTAAAGGGCAGATAGCAGGGAACAGCAAACTTTGAAAGAAAATTTCCTAGGTTTGTGGGAATGATCCTGTCGACAAGAAATCATTGAAAAAAGACAAATGAAGATAAGCTTTGTGCCATATACATATACATCCTTTAGGTGCATTCATTGGCTATAGAATGCTGTAGCAACAGAGACTTAAACAGGGTTATAGGACACAAACACTGATTTCTGAGGATCTCTGCTTGCTTACCATAGCCACTTTCAGGTAATGAGATTAGGAAATTATTTGGAAATGGCACAGGATCCTTACCACTGTCAGGTGACTTTTGAAAAAATAACTTGGGTTTAGAAACAGTTAGCTACAAATGCATCCATTAAGCAAACTCTTTTATAGACATACCTTTTTTTTTTCCCTGTGAAATGATGAAGAAATGCAACATTCCCAGAAAAGGGAAACGGCAAAACCTGTTCCCACCTTCTTGTTAGTGCATGTCCCCTCAAGTGCCAACACTGAAATGTGGAGAATGTGGAGGTTAAGAGGCATGAACATTTTCCTAACAAGAAAGTAGCTTGCACTTGGCAGGTAATCTACAAATTTTCCTCTTTCAGGAAAGCCTTGTTACATATTAATGAATTTGGCTTTGGTTTTATAAAGAAAACTTATTTTGGTGTTCTCTGAGAACACTGGTGATAGCACAGACCCACTTATTGAACAATTTGAATGTTGGAAAGCTCAGTGTAAATGGGCATTGCCTTTAACACTGGCTGAATAAAGGATTTTTGAGTTCTGTGTCGCGTCTACTTTCTGTTGGTACAGGCAAAAAATAAAGGTCTTGGTTAGTAAGTTTATTTCTGCTAAAATTTTTTTTTTATTTCTTTTTCCAGGCAACTGAATACTCAGCCATGGCCTCACTAGCTGGTGGACTGGATGACATGAAGGCCAATATAACCAGCCCTACTTCTGCAGATTTGGGAGCGAGTGTTCCTGGGCCTCAGTCCTATCCTATTGTCACAGGTAAATGATTTTCAAGTGCTGGTAAGTAGTGTGAATTGTCTGTACCTTCATATTGCATGGTGAGGTCCTTTTTTGAAAGAATTGTGTAATATGTGGAGACATTTGGTCAAAAAGTCTCTTTTTGAATGTGATTCCATTGGAACTCTTGTTGAAAGAGAGCTGAATGGCCTGTGTAAATCGTTTGTGTATGTTTGTAGCTGACAGATGGACCATCCGTCCCTCTTGGGGAGGGACCATGCCCCTCCACCCCAAAAGTACATCCTGAATACCACTGCATCACTGAAAAGCAGAATGCTTGCCTTTGCTTTTGGATTTTGGTGCTAATTTTTCATAAATGCTCCTGGTATGTTTGACTGGATGGATTTTTTATGATTCTATGGAGTTTATGACTTTATGGAGTTTTTGTGGCTAGGTCAAACTAGCCGGAGTTTGGAAGCTCATTTTCTACCATTTCTGAATTGTACCTGTGCACTAAAGTTGAGCATGTAAATGAAAAGCAAAGGCTGTTTGTTCAAGAGATGCCAAATCACCTGGATTTTTTCAGCAGGCATAGAGCAAGAGTTAAGGAACAGCTAGAGTCTGGTAAATGCTTTGGCCACCTATTTATTCAGGATTGACCCCATTGCTTGCAGGGCAATTGGCCAAATGGTAAGCAAATTATGAAATTGTATCCCAAATTAGTTGTGCAAGTCAGAAGAAAGGAGAGCTTTTAAAATTTAAGGCTCTGTGTTTCATAGGAATGTTAGCTCTGTGTGTTACTGCTATGTCTAATCGGTGCAAATTTCATTGAGTTTTCTCTGTTTTTACAAAGATTGGATGTAATGCTTTATTTTGTAGCTACAGTGGAAGATTATACTGGTTTTTGTAAAGTATTACTATGTCTTTAATGCCTTACAATCTCATCTAGCAGAGGAGAAGTTTTGAAAACAAGTGTTGTTACAAAGTTGTTTTAACCCAGTACAGTATCAGTCTTCATCTTTTCTTGGCAAAGTTTAGGACGATTCAAAAGAAATTGGAGAGTGGAAGAAATATATGTGTACCTTGAAATTGGATGGGAGAGATTTCTTTTAGTATCTCTGGTTCTGAATGGGTGGTTTGAGGGCTGGACTCATAGGTAAGAAAGGTGTCTAGGAGTGGATGGATGGACAGAAAGAGGGACTTCTGGAGGTGTGTGGCCTATAAGATGTAAGGAGACAGAGCCATGATACAGATATATCTATGTCCATCAGGAGTCTGTGCTGGAACCAGTGTTATCTAATATCTTCATCAGTGACACAGACAAAGGGGTCGTGGGCACCCTCAGCAGTTTTGCAGGTGACACCAGGCTGAGAGTACCATAACATCCCTGAAAGACAGGGCCATCCAAGAGGGACTTGGAAAAGGTCTAGAAATGGCCCATGGGAATCTCATGAAGTTTAAAAAGGCCAGATGCTGATGCTGCACTTGGGTAGGCAGGAGATGATAGGCTATCAGTAAGGGGCTACTCCCAGGATTTATCCAGGCAGAGGACAAGCAGACTGAGAGCAGCCCTGGGAGAAGGACTTGGGGTGCTGGTGGGTGAGNTGGAGGAGGCGTCCTAGCTGATCAGAGGACTGGAACACCTCTGCTATGAGGAAAGGCTGAGAGAATTGGAATTTTTCAGTCTAGAGAAAAGAAGGCTTTGGAGTGACTTAACTGCAGCCTCTGTCGTCTTCTAAGGGACTGCTCATCCAGGATTTACACCTGGCCAAAATGAGGCTCAGCCAAGAGCTGTTTTGGCTGGTACATCAGCAGCCCTTCTTTCTTTATGCTCATTTAAGCACTACTTACATGTCTCACATTGCTACTTCTTTAGAGTGTTGTGAGCTGATTGATAACATTTGTTAGGGTAAAACCTACTACAGAGGTGATGCTGCAGAGTTCAAGATGAATTTCACAGAGGTTCTCCCTGTGACGTTACCTACACTTGAGCAAAAGTTCCAAATGTTAAATTTGCTAGTTCTCCTCAAAAACATGCAGCAGACTTTATGAACAGCAAGTTCTAGAAAGAAACCTGGTGTTAGTCTTAAATATATCAGAGTGACAGCTACAACAGAACACATTTTTCAAGATGCTGGGTATTTATATCTTTAATTTGACAGTGCTGCAGAGTTTTCTGTCAACAGCATTCATAGAACGTAGATTTACATGAGCATATCAAAAGTCTTCTAAAGCTTATGCCTTTTGATATATTTTTGGAGGAAATTGTCTACCTGCTATACTTTCATTTTCTTTTTGTAATAGCTGTAGGAATTATTTTGTGCTGGTCATGCACTGGAAGCACCCAGAAATCCCCACCACAATCTGGGCCCGTGTTGTATGCCTGAGTCATGCTCCCTACTCTGAGGCTTCCTGAGGAGCTGAAAGGGATGTGCAGGTTGTCAGGAGCAGGAAGGATTCAGTAGCAAGCAATACTTAGTAATGTGCAAGGCATGTCCATTACAGTACACTTGGTGCTGCATTTCTCAGCAGCAGTTCTGGACAGATTCCTACATTTCCTCCCAAATATAAGTAATCTTTTCAGTTACAACTCTTTCCCCAGCCTATTTCCTTGGTGGGACAGGGAATTTGGAAAAGGAGACTCATTTATTGACCTATTTCCCTTTAAAGCATAGGGTGCATATTGCCGTGGGACTTTCATCTGTGATAGGTATCTCTGAAAATCAGGAGCTGGGAAATGGTGCACAATGGTGGTTATGAGTGCAATGTCCAACAAATTCTGCAAGCTACTCTGCCTTCTTAGAGCTTTTTTTGTGGTCTGTGGCCTGACCAAAGCTGTGACCATCAGTCAGCTGGCCTGACCAATCCAGTGATTGGTTTAGTGTTCTATGGCTGGGATGAGCAGGGAATAATAGGCTATCAGTAAGGTAACAATCCCTGGAGGAAGGTCAGCTTTGTATCAGCCCCACTTCAATGAGAGAAATCCTGCCAGAACCACCTCCTGGTCCTTGAGCCCCCTCTGTTCAGAAGGGCCTAAGCCTCAAAGATCCATGATGGCATTTTCCATGTGGACTGCCCCTCACTGGAGGAGGAATGGCCAGCCTTACCTCCAATCTTCTCTTGAGATTCAGGAAGTTGCATTGCTTTTAATTTCTTCACCTTTTTTCAAGTGTTTCCATTCTTCCATGTTTCATACAGGCTGTCCTGTAGTGTATGTGAACAAACTCAGAGAATGAAGCTGAAAGCCTTGGGGGGTAACATGTTTTAGCATGCTTTAGTGTGTTTTCCACTGTAAAAGTGAGGGTTAATTGGATAAAAGTCCAGCAAATGTCCAAAGACTGTGTTTGGTGGTGTTCTTGCCTTAAGGTTGATCTCAATTCTGTGTTGACATTCCAGATTATAAACAATTTTGTAACAGCTTCAGTGCAATGAGACCAAGAGCTGTTTAAAACACTGTCAAATGAGTTGTGGTATCCAGAGCAGCATTGGTAGGAAACATCTCTTCTACTGGGAGTTCTTTTGGTTGTGTGCGTGGAGCAGAGCTGTGAACACAACTGCATGATGTTTCAACACAGAATGGGGCTACTGGTAGGCTGAAAAGTGGGTACATAACTTGAAATATGAAAACCAGGAGTTTGAATGTCTTTTCTATAGCTATATCTGTTGTTTAAGCTTAATCATTTTTATGAGAAGTTCTGGAGTAGTCTGGGCTGTCATATGTGAAAAGAACTTAGTCTATTTCATGGTGTCAGTCTTAAATCTGTAAGATTATAAAATAATTTATTGGAAATAAGTCTGAGAACAGAACTATGATTACAGTTCTTCATTGCTCTTGTTACCAGGTTGTGGTGTGGGTGGCAAAGCAATGTTGAGGTTTAAGATGGTAAAGATCCTCTGTGCAGTTGTTGGTAGAAAATGTCGTATTTCTCTGTCTTAGCCACCTGGCAGATCCAAGCATGTGGGATAGATCTTGAAAATTAAAGTTGCTTAAACACTGACACTCATGCTAGCACTTGCTGCTAAGGAGAAATGCAGTCACAGCTCTCAGTACTGCTTCATCCACCACCTCTGTTGTGTTGTGGATCACCAGTGAAATCTCTGATTAGAGAACCATTTGCTTTCTTTGCATTGTTTTTATGCCACATTAAATAGTAAGTTTAAAAAGCTCCTTCCGTCACTGCATGCTGCCACAGCCTGCGAGTGCTCTCTCCATTTACAAGCCAATGACATAGGTGCAGCACATTGCTGCTGTTGTCAGCAGTTTCCAAGCAGCTTGTGATTGTTACTAATTACCTCCAGATGCATTTTCCCTGCTTTGACTCGCTGATTTCAGCATGGTTGGTGTCACTTCGAGAGGACAAAGCCACGTTAAGCTGATACCTTTATGCTGCTCTCCAATACTGTGCCGGGGGTGGATTGATGAACCTGCAGCAGCCCGGCTGTGTCCAGCAGCAGAGTCAGTATGTTCACAGAGCCAGGAGTGGCTGTCAACCAGCCTCACCTCACCCAGGGGCAGAGAAGCATCATTTACTGGACTGGGGTCTGATGGGAACTCTATGTCACTCCATTAAAAGAAGTGTCACAGAGAACAGTTTTGTCAGTGGGCTTTTTGTCTAGCAAATGCTGGAGTAGAGGAGCCTGGTCTCCTTCCATGCTGAGACATCTCTATCACCCTTGGCTCACCTGCTCTTCCTCACAGGCAGGGAGAGACCAAGACTCTGCCGAGTTTGGACAAGTTATGTCTTATCCTCTGCATTCAAACTTGCAGCCACAGCTTGGTGCGTTACATTCCTTGCTTCTTTTTGTGGTCAGCCTTGTAGACAGTGGTTCTGGAGAGCCAAATCCATGAACTTTGCTGCCCATTTTGTGTGCACATCAAAAAGGTGAGAAAAAGAGAACAAGAGCAGGATCAGAGCCAGTTTATTATTTGGAGGGATGGAGAAGGAGAGACATTCTCAATGGCTGTCAGTTACCTGCTCTGGCTTGCTCTGCTGGACTCTGCCACCTGACATAAGTGATCCCAGATGTGCAGCTGGGCTGAACAGAGAGCAGACTGCTCCACCCCTGGGAAGATCAGCCTGACCTTTTCATTACTCTAGATGTATCCAACATCTTAGGTGTAGTGTATTTTGCCAGGTAGTTAGTTATTCATATGTGGCACAGATCTGTGGTTAGTGCAGGTAACAGGGATATGTTTAGCAATCCATATTCCTGGAATAATGTTCGGTTTTTGTAGTTAGGGAACACGGTTGCTAAAATTAGATAAATGGCAGGCCAAAAGGCGTTTCTTGCTACTGTTCTGTGGTGCTCAGTTGGCCTCTCCACATGTTTTTCCTTAGGATTGCTCAGTCTCATCTGCTCCCTGAGGCTTCATGCTGCCTTGTTTGTGCCATCATAATGTAACTGCAATTTATGAGCCCCTGTTTTGCCAGGTTTTGTTGAATGGAAAATATTATTTGTCCCTTCTGAAGCTACACATGAGATGGTGGAACTGGATGAAATCTGATGCCTTCAATAGGAGGAAAGAAGTCACTACCCTAAAATCCCAGGCTGATCTCTTGCCAGGATTAAACACTAATATATTTCAGCACTTAGCTCAGTGCAATCCAAAAGGACTTCCTGTTTTTTTAGCAAGCAAACAAGTGGCAATAGGATGCAGATCACTTCCAGAAGAGTGTTAACAGATCATTCTCAGTCTGTGGATGGAGGATTCATCTGAGCAACCTTAGAAACCAGACTTTGGCTGGAGGGATCTGGGGAAACCCCCTGACTCCACAGGCTAGAGCTTAGGTATTGAATTTGGACTCGACACCTACTTTTTTGCATAACCCAGTTAGCTGGGCTGGGTGAACTCCAGAATTGCTTTCTAATCTCAGCTCCTGTGTGTTTCTGTGGTTGACTCTGTGCTTCCATGCTTCTGGGTACAGCTGTGTGTCATTGTTTCTTTGGTGGGATTGTGCCCAGGGTGGCTCTAGGACAGCCTGCAGTCCATGTTACAGGGACCACTGGTACCTTCTCAGGGTCTGCCTGTACCAGCTTGGGCATGAAAATGGAACAGGTGGGTAAAGAAGCTTTCTCACAATTTATTTTGCTTTTTAAGGGAATATTTTTGATTTTAAGGGAACATTTTAGTGATACCACAAAACATGGAAGGAAAATACGGATGTTTTGTTTTCCTTTGTTTCATTTTTGGAGGTAGTGGTTTTGCATCCTTTTCCTTTTTTCAGTCAAAGAGTCATTTTGATTGGGAAAGGTCTCCAAGATCAAGTCCAACCACTAATCCAGCACTGGCAAGTCTATGATTAGCAATGTCTCCAAATGCCTACATGTCATTTAGATCTCTCCAGGGACATCACTGCTGTGGACAGCCTGTTTCAGTGCCTGACAGCCCTTTCAGTGCAGAAAATTTCCCTGATGTCCAATCTAAGCCTCCCTTGGTGCAACTTTAGGCAATTTCATCTTGTCCTGTTGCTTTCTAGTGACCAGAAAAAGATACCAGCCTTCAAACTGCTTCACTGGGATTCTTGACCCAACTGAACCTCTCTGATGGATTGTAAGGGCTGTGTTCCTCTGGTAATGGCTGGGAGAGTGTAAGCAGAAGAGAGGACATTTGAGTTGTGTAAACAGCTTGAAATCTGACCTATTTCTTTTTATGTCTTTGGAAATTAGGAGTCTTAGACATACACAAGAAAAATTAAGAGTTCAGTCTTAGTAGTATGTGGAGAGGTGTACACATCCAGGTAGAATATTTAACCAGTGTGGGTAGGTGAGATGGAATGTGGTCACAGACTGAACCCTTTGCCCCACAAAAGCAGGAAAGGCTGCCTTTCTGTGCTGGGTCTGGGCTGGATTCTGGGTACCCAACCCACATCAGAAAAAAGTCCCAACCTCTTTCCAAGTTCTTCCTTCTCTTTAACTTTTAGTTTTGCTGTGCTTAAGACTAGAGTTTAGCGCTGCTCTCTGAACCTAATACTGGCAGGAGTCAAGGAAAGAATGCTTTTCCTCTGTCTCAAGCTGTTTTTGATCTGCCTTTTATGGACCATTTTTGATAGTCAACTGAGACAACTAAGTATTTTTTGTGTCCAACTGAAACAATGATGTGACATTTAGTGGCAAAAAAAGCTTCCAGTAGATGCCTTTGAGGAATACATAATGAAACAAAACTTTTCTCTCCTTTGTGCACACCTGATGTTTATAATGAAGACTGCTATTATTTTAGAGGTGCAAAAATGTGATACAGGGTTAGTATTTCATTAAAAATAAGTAAAAATGTGCCTTAATAATGATGGGAAAAACATTGTGAAACCTGCTGGTGGCAGTTCCTGGGGGAGAAAGGGGGTGTTTATTTTAATTTGTATATTACTGTAGTCAAAAAGAATGAACCTAAGAATCTCCTATCTAGCTGATTTGGCAGTTGTAGGTTGTTTATTGTCATGAATTCAGGTCTAAATCCAGATCTTGCTGACCACGATGAGAAACCTGATTTCATTAGGAAACACTATTTGTCCCTTAAACACGTAGTATTTACTACTTTGTATTTTACGAGTGACTGGGAACAGAAGTGTGGTAAAAAGAAGATCTGATGAGGAGGATGATAGTTTAAGTGACTTTGCAACTGGAAATGCCAGGGCCTAGAGAATAACAGTGTGGGAGAACATAAATTATGCTCTTTATCCTCTGTCTTTTCTGAGAAGTAGGATTTCTGTGTAGAGATACACAGATACATGGTGTTCATGGAGACTTGGAGGCCCTCAGACATTCTTGAGCTCCCTGTCTTGGGAGAGAGATAAAAGCAGAGATCATAAAATCACAGAGGAAATTCACGGCATTGTGAAGTTGCACAGGCCTGTTGATATGTGAGGCTGGGAACAGCCCACACACTTTTTGCCCCTGCTAAAATGAAAGCTAGCAGTGTATTTGTCCCTGTTGTGCCAGCATGGTGATGGAATAAATCTACTCTTTACACTTCAGCAGTGGATTCTAGCCCCCTTGGTTACCTGCATACATTTGATTCCCACAGTGACACAGCACTGGGCTGTCTCTGCTGATGTCTCACCATTTAGGAGGTCAGTGGTTGGTCATCCCTGTAGCAAGATCTCCAGGTGGAAAGGAAAAAACACTTGCAGAAGAAGACTTGTCCAAAGAATTTCTGCATATAAGGTTAGGGATTCTCATCAGGATGTGCCTATTTCTTTTCAATGGCTATTGAGGGAATGAGGAGTGCTTAGTTTAAGCTGGACCTGTGTAGGTAAGATGGACGGACCAGCCCTGGAGAGAGAAAGAAGGGTCACCTGAAGATCCTGGGGAGAATTGTTATCCAGGTGACAGTCAGCAGCAGTTTTACAGCTGTGCTTTCACCAGCTGACTGAAAGGAATTCAGTTATTTTGATTTAAAATTTAAAAAATAATTGCATTTTTTCAATGAAAAGCTATTTCAATTTGTACTTCCTGTTCCAACTCTCTGAAATAAGAGTAATGCAATTTTTTCACAACTCCTCCCTCTCTTTTTTCCTCCCCTGCTGTCCCTATCCTCAAATTAGCACAGTTTTGAAGAAAGTAAAGAAAATATTTGGATTTGTTAATACTACATTTTTCTTCTGGAAAAATGCTTTGGTGGTTTTTTTGTTGTTGCGTAGTTGTAATAGCAAAAGTAAAAAGTCTTCTTCTGAGCCTATGTTTTGGTCATATAACCTCTCCCTACCTGGAAATGTTGACCTTGTTTAAACATGGAATATAATCACAGAATTATACTTTAACTTTTGCAGGACTGTTTTGAAGTGCAGATTGGTGTTGGTAGATGGATGGTTTCTAGCAAAGTGCCATGCTAAGAGTTACAGCTTAGTTTCTACATTTAACAGATAGAAATGCAGAAGCATTTTCCAATAATCTATTCATCACTCACAAGAGGATCTGCCATGTTAAAGACTTGAAAAAAGGCCACATAAACTCCTGTGGAAAACAGCCAATCTGAAAAACAAAAGTGTAATTTTTAATGAGAAGTCAGAGTCTAACTGTGACACTGTTGAGTTTTTCCATTTTTATGAATTCTTATCTTGCTATTAAAGAAGAAGTGCATTTGAGAAAGCAAACGAGGGCACTTGTACCCCACTAAGACCCAGGCTATTAACTGCCTCTTTTGATGATGTACAGCCTGACTCTGTTGGGAGTTTGGCTGTGGATTTAAATGTTGAATTTAACTATGGTGAACGTATTTTGGTGCAAAGCATGTATAATAACAATTTGCATTTACATAGCATCTTTTACTTAAGGATTTTGCAATGTCTAATTAATTAAATCTGTTTCCCCCTGCCCCAAATACCACTGTGGTATGGATAATAAATGTAATTTTAAATCAAGCAGCTATAGCAGAAGGATTAAGACAAGAGGGTTCTGCTGCCTTCGTGGCAGTCCTGGTTGTGGCGGTCCTAGGGCTTGCTCTGCAAGCATGCTGAGCAGCCTCGTCTTGTGCTCACCCTGGTCTGAAACACCCTGAAAAAAAAAGTATGTTAAACCAGCTGTACACTGGGGGGTGGAAAGTGCTCTGCAGGGTTCATGCACAGCGTCTTGTGCTGGTGTTTGGGTCCTGGGGATGCTCACACGCAGCTGTGCCCCCCACCGCTGGGGCAGCTGGGGGGTTCAAGTGCTCAGGGCTGGCTGGCAGCTTTTAGGACATCAATGGCTGGTTCAGCTGACAGGAAGCATTTCTCACTGCCAGATAAGTGCTAAAATCTGTTGTAGATCTCCAATTTGGTAATAATTAAAAAAAAAATAAAGGAAAGCATTCTAATTAGCTTAAATGGTCCCTTAATTGCTATTTTTTGGCCCACAACAATAACAAAACATCTGAGAGTTTCTGTACAAGCCACCAAAATGATATTTCCAGGTAAGTAGTGGGATGCATTGACATCCGTGCTTCTGCACAGCACAAAATTAAAACCTAGTGGCAGTCTGAGTCAGGCTGCAGAAGTTGTTTCTAGGACAAGATAATTGTTTTGATGACAGTGGTTGAAGACCTCTGAAAGATATTGAGGTGCTGGAATGTGTCCAATGACAATCAGTGGAGCTGGGAAGGGTCTGGTGCACAAGATTTACTAGGTGCAGTGAGGGAACTAAGGGGCTCATACTGGAGAAGAGGAGGCTGAGGAGAGTCCTTCTCTCTCTCTACAACCCCCGGACACGAGGGTGGAGCCAGGTCGGAGTCCGGCTCTGCTCCCAGGGAACAAGAACAGGACAAGAGGACATGGTCTCAAGATATGCTGGGGGAGGTTTACACTGGATACTGGGGAAACATCTTCAGTGAAAGGGCTGTTCAGCCCTGGCACAGGCTGCCCAGGACAGTGGTAGAGTTGCCATCCCTGGAAAGATTCACAAGCCATGTGGATGTGGCACCTGGAGACATGGGCTACTGATGCCTGTGGCACTGCTGGGGAATGGCTGGACTCGGTGATCCTAGAGAGGTTTTCTGACCTAAACAATTCTGTTATTCTGCCACTGATGATATGTAGCCTTAATTTGCTTAAAAGGAATTAATTCTTAAATGATACCTGGCCAGTTGGGAGATTATGTATTTGCAGTGAATTGACTGTGAGTTATCAGACCAGTAGTTTTGGGAAGTGAGTAGATGAAATCATCTGGGTCTTTGTGCACCCCTGAGCAATGGAGAGCATGCCAGGAGGCCACTTGCTGTCTGCTGTGTGTTCACACCTTCCTACTATCCCCTAGAAGGGGGAGCATGGTTTAATTTTTTTAATCTAGGAGAAAACTGGGAGAAATCTAGGTGAAACTTAAGAGGACTCAAGAAAGAAAAACTTCAAGGTGTAAAGTGTTTGAAGTCATGCTTTTCTAAAGCTGCAGTGTATTTTTTGAGGAAAGTTCTTGCTTATGTTCTCTGTTCTTGGAAAGAGCTCTTCCTGTAATTCTGTCCCTGGAAAACACCGTGTTAGCCAAGAATAGAGATTTTATGAGCCTATGGGGTTTTTTTGTTTGTTGGTGGTTTTTTTTTTTTGTTGTTGTTGTTTTTTGTGGGTTTTTTGTAATGAGCTATGGTTTCTTTATGATTTCATGTTACATTAAGGCAAAAAAATGTGTGAATTTTGGGTTTTGTATAATTTCTCATAAAAATGTTGAACTCTAATAAAAAATAAGCAAAAAAGAAAAATGCAGTAGAAAAAAGAAAAATGTCACTGGCACTTCATAAAAATACAAGTTGCCAGGCTTTGAGCTGCTTGATGGAATTGGCACATCTACCAGCAGTGAGGAATATCACTTGTGGAAATCCCACAAGAATCATCAGGGATGGGGACTGCCTGTGCTGCCACAGACTTGACACCTGGCTTGGGATTTTCACACAGATGTGGCTCAAAAGTAAATTCAGTAAAAAGAGTGAAAGGAGTGTTGAGGTCCCTCTGGAGTTTTCCTTCTTTTCATTGTACATTCATTACGACAATCTGAAATCCCTGAGCTCAGCCCTGTGATGACATTATACCTTTTCTGAACACTAACTTCTGAAAAAGGCGTGTGTATCAGCGGTATCCCTCTAAAGAGGGATATGTGGGTGATCCCCTCCCCAGCTGGCTTTATCTCTGGCACTTTTGGGTCCAGACCTTGTGGTCTCCCCCAATGTAAGCATCCTCCTGGAGAAAGGATGGTCCTTGACCATTGAGACTTAAAGATTGCAAGAGTATGTAGTGTGTGGAAGAGTGTGGTGGGGAGGTAGCAGGTGCTGCTACAGCTGCACTGACTGCAAGGTCCATAAGAGATGGAGTGATGGTGGGGGCTGTGGATGAGACTGCCAGCAAATCGGGTGTTCATTGCTAAACAGAGGCCTTGGTTTTGCTCCTTCTGTCCTTGCTAATACAGTTATATGGCATATGGACACAAGCTATTCCAGGCCTTGGTGTAGCCTTGAACAGGTGTGGTGGCTGTTCACACTGTAGAAAAATTGTGTCCTCTGTTGCCTGAGATGTGTATCTAGCCAGTAAATGCAGTCCCAAATACATCCAGGTCCAGCTTCGCCCCCATGCTGATGCAGAGACAACCAAGACGTCTGGGATAGACACTGAATCAGGGAAAATTATGAATCTTGTGGAGCCAGGGCGTTGCCCAGCCTAGCCTGGGTGACAGAGCATCTGGTCCCTGAGTTCTCTGGAGAGGATTGTCCATCTCTCCCTGTGGGGCTGCGTTGGGGTTGGTCATTGTAGGAATAAAGGAGCACTGGCAGTAACAGGGACACACGGGACATGCATCACACCTGGTGTATGAACACGGGGTACAGGGTTGCAGAGCACACTTCTGCTTTGTGTGTCTTTGTCTGCAGCTGCTGAGGCCATACCAGGATTTATGGTCCATGAGTCCCCATGTCCTGCCCCAGAGCATCCCAATGGCTTTGTCCACCCTAGAGTGACCAGTGTTCATTCTGCAGTCACACGTTTGACCAAAAGAGGTACAGCTGCTGTGGCCTTCCACTGTAAGGATGCACAAGGCTGCAGAAGTCACATCAGATCTTTTGGGGGCATGCAGAGGTGTGATTATCACCTCATGGCCAGGCATACTTTGTCCATTGTATAAGGGTTCACTTAACAGGTTTGGGGATGCACTGGTGCATCCTCACTACCCAGGGAACAGATTTTATCCATGTCTTCTAGGGTCTTCACTACTTTCAAGTCTTGATATCAGCTTGGGTTTTAATGAGACATGATCTTAAGTTCTTAACATATGACTAGGATATCATTGGGCCCTACTGTGACATGGATAAACTAGCTCTGTGGTGCTCTCTGTGCTATTGCCTCCCTTCCCTGACCAGCATGTGGTGGACAGGAGTGCCTATCCCCTGTGCTTGACCCCTTGGAGAGACGGAAAGCCACTGCTCCCGTGCATCGTGTCTCCCAAGGGTTTGTAGACCACAGAGTCACTTCTGTGCTTTCCTCTGCAAGATGCTGCCTGCAGGCCCTCAGCAAAACGCTCCCTTTCTGTAGTGGCTACTCCGAGGTCTTCTGGCTGCGGCTGGCCTCTGGTGCAGCAGGGGAAGTCCCTCCTGCTGGGTGAACACAGAATGAATTTGCAGTCCTCATGGAGGGGGATGCACCATCATGGTTGTAGGCATGGTGCTCTGCCAGTGCCAGCTGCTGTCATCACCTTCATTCCTCAGTCCCCACTACGTGGCATAAAGAGGTTGTAGGCAGCAGGGATCAGCAGTGGCACCACAGGTCTGGGAGAGGAGGGGAGTGAGTGTGACATTTGGCTATCCCTCTGGGACACTCTCCCAGCCTCTCCTCCCTGTGGCCCCATGGGGGTGGTATGGGCACCCATCAGCTTTGCTCAGCATTGCATACAGCCTGCAGAGAACAGAGCACCTCTGCCCCCATCATCTGAAGTGCTGTCCTGAATGTACTCCTTTCTCTGACCTTTGTAATTATTCCTGTCCAATCTTTCTTCATGTTTTCTTTTAATTATTTTCCCCTTTCTTCTCTCTCCCTCTTTTTCCTCCCCTAAAACCCTGGCAGTCCTCTCTGGTGTATTGAAGATGTGAGTGAAATTGAAGGCTGGAATGTCTCAAGTCTTTATGATGATGAATGACTTTCACTGCCAAACCTTTTATTGTCTGTGATTTGGAAAGAAGGGAAGCTGATTTATTGTGGCCAACTGTCATGCCATTTAATACAGTTATAAATCCCAACACCATGACGGCCACTGTCGGCCGGGGACCCCCTCTGGCCACTCTCCTGTCCTGCTTTTGCCCACGGTCGCTCTCTTCAGCTGAGGAGCAGGCGGGGAAAAATGTGAGCTGGGAGCTCCCACTTGAAGGGTTAATAGCTGAGGATCAAGCAAGCCCCAAGTGTCAGGGGGGCAGGCTGCATGGCCCCCAGCTCTTGGGATGGGTGGAGATGTCCCATGGTCCTGGGCATCCCTGCAGCATCCCTCCATCCTGGTGCTGGCACTCATGGGTTGCTGCAGTCCTGCTTGGATGTGGCAGAAGGGGAGTATCACACAGGGCTTGGAGCAAGATCCCGTTCCACAATCCCTTCTGTTCTCTGGCCTGAACTCTCTGGAAGATGCTTCCCATAAAGTAATCCACACATTTGTTATTTATTAAACTACATGGTGCATCATATTTCACTATGTTATGAGATGTTACCTACCCACTAGAAAGCTTGGAGAGAGGTGGGACTTGGAAGTGTTAATTTGGTTCTGCTGCTTGAGGGGCAGATGAAAAATGCAATTTTGCCTCAAAGTGATTTTGAATGAGATGTTTCAGGTTCTTTTAACTACAGAGAGTAAAACATTTCAAACTTGAAAACCGAGAATATTTGGTGGAAAATACTGAAACCCCAGTGTGTTAACATTTCCATAGCTTCACTATTTCTATCACAGAGTCTAGGTAAAGTGCCTGATTTCATCTTTTCATTTTATTCCAGGATTAAAAAAGCATTAAATATCAGAAAAATAGCTTATGGGTTGTTGATTTGGACTCTGTTGAACCCTAATTAAGATGTAAAAATTGAGGGTGTACATATTTCTTCTGTGAGGAGTAGAAAACCACTCATGACGTTAGCAATGATGCTTGGATTGGAAATGCCTCCATCTCAGATTAATTTCAGATGCAGATCATAAACATTGATCTTTGTGAGATGAAAAATTTCAGCATAGGTTTAATGGTTTAATGTCACTGCAAAACAGACTGGTGGAAGCTGCTGGATTTTCTTTTCCTCTGTGCTTATGTAGCAAGCTGAATAACCAGTTGTCAGTATACTCATGTCTTCCCGTTTCTGAATGCACCAGCAGGCTGCTGGGTCATGTTCACCATGTCAGCAATGACAAGGGCTCCCCTGCACGGGCAGGTGTCTGTCTGCACAGGAGCAGGGAGGACAGTGAAGCCCCGGGTTGCCTGGCATCTGGCTGAGCACTGGCAGCCCCTGGCACAGCAGCACTGCACTGAGCCTGGCTGGGCATGCCATGGCCCTGAGCGGTGACATGATCTGCCAGAGCATCGTCAGCCCTTGGGTGCTGGCGAGGGCTGCAAGGGCGTGCCTTGGGACCAAAGGGATTCCCACTGAGGCAGGTTTGTGTGCTGCCTGGGCTTCTCCTTCTGCTCTTGCTGCTCCCAAAAGCCCTCTGGATGTCACTGCTGTCCTTTGCAAGGTACCTGGAAGGTCATGTCCTCCCCTCTCACCTGGTTGCTTGGCTGGATCAGCTTACCTGCTTTCCCACACATGGCTGGGAATCATGAAGCTGGGAATTATCCCTGTCCACCAGGCTGCCCACCATGGCAGGGACCCTGAAGGCTTGCCTGGATTCTAGTACTCTCTCCAAGCCACCCTATGTAGTTCTTAGACCTGGGAGCAGTGTCACCCCAGCTGCCAGGCTGGGAAGAGGAGGTGGGCTGCCCTGCCCGTCCTGATATGACATAATGTATTATATCATATCGCACCATATCGCATCATGTCATAGTCATACAGATGCTTTGGAGCAACACCTGTACCAGTAGGGCCTTTTCATGCAGTTCATATCACAGCAATCACAGCACAGCATATCCCAGGTAGTGGCAGCCCCACTCACGGTGGATGGGGTATCAGGTCATCAGCATTCTCAGGTGCTCTTCATGAAGTGGCCATGGTGGCAGCTGGTGGTTCAGAGGCCATCTCTGTTTTTCCTCACACACTTTCCTGGTGCCTGGGAATGTCCTAGAGGTGACTGCTTGGCCTGGTATGAGCCCTCTGAGTTGTCTGTGGACAGCAGGTTCTTTTAGCCAGGTCTATGGGATGAATCCTGAAGAGCTGAGCCCTGCTGAAGGAGGCTCTCCCTTGGGAGCAGCATCTCTGTTCCCAGGGCAGCTACCAGCCTGAGCCAAGGCTGTGGACTCCAGTAATGTGCAGGACCACTCCTCAGGGCTGGCATGTCCCTTTTCATGACTGTTAAATGTTTGTCAAATGGGCTGAACATAGAGGGTTGGAAAAAGTCTGGATTTCCATTTCTTTATGAGGCAGAGGTTGGAGGCCACCTCTGCCGTATATATTCATTAGTTTTTGGGAGCATCTATGTCACCACAGCAAAATGCTACCAATGCTACTTTTCATACTATAGGTCCTACTGTTTGGTTTTTCCCTTGTAGCTCCAAGGAGTTGTCTGGAGTCCTATTACAGTGAGAGGAGTTCATAGTTCTTGACAAACTGATGGTAGTTTCCTTCTAGTCTTCTTGATTGCAAAGAGAAGCTAGAAAACATCTTCTGGGCATTTGTAAAAACTCCAAACAGTGGAAAAGAAGAAAAGGGAAAATGTTTTATTTAAATCTCTCTTGGTAACTCAGTCTTCCTCATGATTTTTCTGGGGTGTTTAGCATCTAGCTGTGCATTTACATGAACAGGGATCCCCCAGACCACAAACTTTTCATGCTGCTGATCCTCTTGGTCATCCTACATCTTTCCAGCAGCACAGTGATTACTGTGGAGACAGTCTCACCAAGCCTGCTGTGCTGCTCTTATTAGAAGTATTGCTGTGCTGCAGAAGGAAAACAACAATAAAGGGAATATGTTGCTTCTGCATGCGTTAAGAGCACTGATCAAACCACAAGAGATCCCATTTCAGACATAATGTGCATTGGAGGGCAAAATTAGATTGAGGAGTAAATGGAGCCTAAAATCTCCATAGCTTTATTCGTCAGAAAGCTGTTTCATTGCGTGGTTTAATTCTCCTATTTCTTTCATTCACTGCATGTAGCATGCTGGCTAGAGTTCATTTTAGAAATAAGGCAACAAAAAAACCTGTCTTTAATTTGGCAGTGGTTGTGAGGTGTGTAAGGCTGTTCAGACCCAAGATGTGAGGTGATACAAAATGCAGAAGCACGTTACTCAACAGCAGAAAAACAGCCAAACTGGCACTTTCTACATTTTAGGAGGAAGAGGTATTTTGTTTTGGAATGGTTATTTTATATTTTGGCTTTTGATTTTGGTTTCTTTTGCATTTATTTAATTCTGAACTCTTTAAAGTTGGTTTTATAATATCTATTTGAAAGTTTTATTTCATTGCTCCTTGTGAATTACAGAGCATGAGGAATGGCACTTACCCAAAAAAATAACATTTTGTGGGCTAAGACCTGCCATGATGGTAAGCCCGTTATTTTTATGTGGAATTTCTTTTCTCTCCCCTTTAAACATCTTGGTTTGACAGGAGGAGGCTAACTGGTCTCTCAGATAAGTAGACACATAGGGGTTTTTGCCTTTGTAGGCAACACTTGATGTCATTTCCAAACTAATGCAAATTGCTGAGGAGTGAAACTTTGACCAGACCTGAAACCCAGTTGAATACCTCCACCAGTTTCAGTGTTACGTAAGCAGAGTCTCATGTTTGAGATCCCCACCAACAGAAGATCCCATCGTGTCCGGGCCAGAATGAGCTGCCTTCCCCTGCTCTTGAAACTTGGTATCTGTGAAGGTGCTTCTCCTCCACACTGGTGGAGGGGCTGACCCCTGGACCAGGACCCACTGGGCTCAAGCTTGGGCTTATTCAAGCTTGGGTTGTTGGGTCCTTGTGCCCCTGTAGCTTTTTCTGTGGGCCCTTGCTGAGCACACGCAAGGTCCATCCTTTTGGCTGTGGCAGGGCCCTGCAGATCCAACAACTGTGAGAATATTCAAGATTTTTACTTTGTTCAGGTCTATTTAATATTAAAAAAAACCCAACAAAACCAAACCCACAACAAATAGACAAACAAAATAGCTCCTTAAAAAACTCCAGATGTGAAGAAAGTTTAACAACAGGAAGTACTAAATAAGGTAAAACCAGCCCAGAGCAGTGTGTACTTCCTGGCTGTATTTGTGACACCTTTTGCATCAGTTCTCAGTATCTTAAATTTTACATAGCAAAGTAATTTTAAGCTTGAAATTTAACTTCTTTTTAAAAAGGAAAATCAAATGTTCTAGCATCTTCTGAACTTTTTCAGTACACACCCATTAACTTCTTGGAGTTAAAATGCCAAATGGACAGCTCTCTGCTTGCATAAACTCCAGGTTTACACAATTCAAGTTGTAGGGGCATTTCTGGGTCTTAGTGTAAAGGCTTCATTATTAAAGGTCTTGTCTGGCACTGGCACAAAGGCAAACGTGACATGACATCTGTGGTCTGCCACCTCCTCTTCGCTGTGTGTCTGTTTGGCCCCTCCTTTGGGAGGGCCTGTGCTCTTCAGTAAGGGAGCAGTTCCCAGGATTTAGGCATGCAGTAGCTGTGCAGGGACATGGACCTGTGTGGGATTTGCAGGCTGTGCCAGGCAGACACATCCTCCCCCAAAGAACCCTCTTCTGCAAGGTGCTGCTGCAGCTGCTGCAGGATGCCCCATGCTGCTTGTGACCTGCTGCTCCTCTGCTGTTCTCCGGGCAGCTGTGAGAGGGGAAGGGCCCCACAAAAGGGATTTCATGGATCCAGACCGCCAAGTGTCCTGCCACAAGATCTCATCATCCTTGCTCTCACCTCCGTCTGCCCTCCCTGACTTTTGGTGTCCCCTTGATAGATGATAAGTTAAAGTTGTGGTGGTGTGCACATGGAATGTGGTGGGATCGTCCCCATCACTCTGCCATGATCCCATGCGTACCCACACTTCCCCACATCCACACGTGGAGCTGTGAGCACCTGAGACCTAGGCCATGCCTTGCCCTGCCCCAGCCACTGGTGAGCCTGCTAGCCCCAGCTGGGCTCAACAAAGAGAAATCTTGCAAGGCCTGAAGATGTCATTTATCATGGGCCAGAGAAAGGCTAAACGATGCAGATGCATTTTAGTGTGTGGCTAGTTGTTACTCACACAAGAATTAGGGTGAGGATGGGTTCTTGCAAAGATGTTGTCTGCCTGGGATATTTTTCCCTATTTTCCACACAGATGTCCCCTCCAATACATTGTGAGTGTGTGCGTTGAATGAAGGGGTGAACCTGTGGAATTCTGACCTTGCATGTGTTACAGGAGGGACAAGAGAACCAGGTGGACTTTGAAGATCAAGGTGGATGATGGTGCAGCTCAGCTTAGATCTGCAGAAAAAAAAATTCTCATCCTAGGAACCCTAAGAAGTATGTGACTAGCTGGAATATTGAGTTGTTTATAGGGTGTAAGAGCTCTGTTGCTGCACAGAAGAAGGAACAGGAGTTTTATGCAGCAGCACGAAAGAGATTGTCCAGAGGAGATGGGACTGAGTGCAGAGCACTCTGTAGCTCCAGGACTCCTTCTTAGGAATCACAGAGAAAACATACTGGTGTATTCATCTGGACTTTCTCACTGCATTTTTGCTTTGAAGAAACCATCGGTCTTCCTTCCTTTCCCTTTTACCTGCCCTGGCTCTCTTTTAAAAGTGTAATTGGGTCAATAGAAAGAGTAGCAGAGACACCTGCTATGAAAGGCAGCTTTGGAGTCCTGTAAACATCTGCTGCTGCTTTGCAGATGAGGAGAAAAACAGACCCACATCTGCAGCCCCTGTTCCTGTGCAGTGTGCTTAGTCTGAATTTTATGGCTCTGATCGCAGATTACGGTGCCACTGTCATGAGCCCTTGCGGCCCCAGTCACAGTGGACACTGTGCATTTCAATATCTCCTGCACTAATCTTTCCCCCACTGCTCCCATTCCCTGGCTGCTAATTTCACGCAGGCACTTAAACATGATGGATAATTGTGTTCTGCTTATCAATGTTTAATTTAAGGGCTGTTCCATCTGACCTGAATGCCCTCTGCAAGAGCTGTGCCTCATTATTGATTTCATGGTCATACCTGTGACATTACCTGCTTTGTAGGAAGTAGACTTTGACATTCCTGTGAGGCTTTGGCAGCCAGAGCTAATTGTCAGAAGAATAATCGAGTCAGCAAAATCATTACAGGTGATCTGTATGTTACCACTGTTTTATCTGCCTCTAATTAGGTGCAGGAGAGGTAACTCATCACAGTAAGCACACCACACTGGTTTGATGTCCACAAATAGAGCAAGATGAGCACAGGAGGGGAGTTATTCATTAACAGCAGCGATTCAGTGTGTTCTGTGCTGGTGACATCTCCTTTCCCAGTGGAATGGCATGAAATGCTGTATTGCAGGCATCCATGGGATACAGAGACAGAGTGACTTTTGGGCAGGACTGAATGTTGGGGCACGTGCTCAGTGGCTTTGGACCCGAGGCAGTAATGAGTGTGCTGTTGCTGTGGAGCAGTATTTTGTGAGTGATAAAACCAGATAGCTTTTTTAGGGCATGATTTTCTCTTGTTTGGGTACTCCTCTGACCCATGCTGCTCCCCATGGCACACCCTGGGTGATACGCACACATCCCCAGGTGGCAAAGTGAGCAAGAGCTAATTGATGGAACTCATCAGGTCTTTTCCTGATAACAGCATTGTACATTTGACCAGAACATTTTCTTTGGCATAATAGTTGAAACAACCAGGTTAGCATGATCAGGTTCTTCACTGGGCAGAAGAAAAAGAGCTTTTATAAGTGGCAAACAGATTTTTCAGAATAAAAGTCAGTGTTGGTAACCAATTTCACTGAAATAGGCTAGAAATTTGGGCTTGCTGCCCAGAGATGAAGTGGTACCCAAAAGGTATCTCTGCCAATTACTTTTTTTTTTATGGTGTTAAGCAATGGCATCCCTTCCTGTAAGGCCCCACAGCTTCCTCATATCTGGGGTAGCAGGTGCCTGGTATGGCAGGACGGCTGCCAAAGCCCACCAAAGAGACAGCAACATGTGCAGGCCCCTAGGGCCAGCAGTCCTCTGGGTCCTTGCAGCATCACAGCACCAGTGCAGGTCCCTTCCTCTGCCAGCGATGTTTGCAGGCACCTGACAAGAGAGGTGCCGTGTGACAGGACCAGGAACATGACCACAGCAGGAGTGCCATCCTCCTCCCATCGCATTGTGGAGTCTTAGAGACCCTGCAAGGTCATTTTGAAGAGGGCACAGTCTAAAGCCAAGTTCATCCTTCTGGGAGGCCTTTTGGAAGTGGTTTATCAATTCTGCTGGTGCCCTGCTGCAGCTGCTATATGGCATCTCTGCATGAAACCAGCATAAGGATTCCTTGCACACAGAGGTGCCAGGGAAGGAGCTGTAGAACCCCAGACTGAATGGGATGGTGCTTGGAGGCACCTGCCCAGCTCATTGCACAACTCTGTGGGCTGGTGTGGCAGCATCTCTTCATTGCCACTTTGCCTAGTGCAAACCTGCATGCTTAGAAATGGTTTTCTGGAAAGACATGAAGAGTCAGGTGAGGCAGCAGCCTCTGTGTGGATCTGGTGGGGAGGGCTCTGGGCTGTGCTGGCGGGCAGGTCTGTGGGGGATCTGGTTTGGGCAGGGATGCCAGAGGTGGAGCCTAGGGCAGTGCTGGTCTCTGCTGGATGGAGCACTGTGGTGCTGGGTTGTACCTTGTGTAATTTCAGACAGAAGTGTGTGTGCTACCTTGGGTGGCCATTTCAGATGGTCTGATGCCTTGTAATGATACCTGCAAGAAGAGTGGGAGGATTCACTGACACTGCCAGACTGACATTCCCAATATTGCTGACCTATTGGTATTGAACCTGTGACTCTGAAGAGGTGGCATTACCCCATTAACCCAGAGCACTGCCTCATTCTTGACTGTGCTCCTGAGCCAGTGGCAATCACACGCCTGCTGTGAGCATGGGGGAGGGAGCAAAGGCCTGGCTTCCCTCGGTGCAGACCATGGTGCATCCCGGAAAGGAAAATCACCAGCCCTGCTGGTGGCTGTGAGACAGTGGCAAAGGGGCTCTGTGAGCCCCCTTCCACCACCTGAACCCCCTACATTTTCTGATGTATCCTTTGCTGTAATTAATTACGTGTCCAGTGGGCTCATTTCTTTCGTAGTGTTACTGACAATCTGTTAGATAAAGGGAAAAAAAAAGCGTTGGTGCCCTGTGGTATTGAAAGTGAAGGGTTTTCACACTGTCAGGGTAATGAATTCTGCATGGGTTTGAAGCACCTGAGCTTGGGGGAGTCCTTGTGTCATGTGTCTGGGAGTGACAACCCCCAGTGGTTAATTACTGCCATGGATGAGAGCTGAGCTGATAGCAAAATGAGATAATTTCATTAGTAGTTAAATTTGAAGTTAATTGGATTCACGTTTACACACAGTAGTGTACAAAGACACTTGGAAATGCTCTTTGCCACCATTTGATTTTTTTTTAAGAGGGTAGATGAATTGAGGAATGCTTCTACTGCTCCCTCTTTTTTTTTCACTGTGTTTTGGAGACAGGAGAGTCCTTTGCTGCTCCAGGCTGCTCTCTGCCCCTGCCATTTTGTCCTGCAGCAGGGACATTTGCTGATGCCCAAGCACTGATTGCTTCATCCATGCAGGGGTTGCTGCTAAGCTCTCCTGTAGCTGGTGGCAAAATTTCTTTTATGGAAAAAAATTACTTATTTACACTTTCTTTGCACAATGGTAATTTGCTTTCATTGTGAGTGTTGCCAGCTCCTAGTGAATGGAGGGACGGACATTTATTGACTATCTTCTGTGTGCAGAGCCTTTGACATGTTCAGGGGTGTCCGTAGCAGAGATGTTTGCTCCACTCTCCACAATGACGACACTGGTGCTCCCCCTAAGACATTTTCTCTCTGGAAATCAGATGAGCGATGGGTCAGCATTGCCTTGGAGGTGTTTGCCAGGAACATGAAGGAGCCTGGTGAAGCAGTCTGGATGGGGTGATGGGATAAAGGAGATGGCAGAGTCCAGGCTGAATGGGCACTAGAGCTGCTGTGTGCTCCTTCTATCATGGAGGTGTTCCAGTTTTGGGTCAGCAGATATCACTGAAGGTACCAATGCTGCTGGGGCTACCAGCCTTTCTGTGGGGAGGCCTCTGAAGGAAAGACTCAGAAAGGTATTTCGGCACTTGGAGCTTAAAATTGTTGGCAGAGGTTGTTGGAAAAAGGTTGTTAGTTACCTTGGAAAATCCTGCTAGGCTCTGCTCTAGTTGAGCTTCTCTATAGGCTGGAGCTGGCAGCTGAGCTGCTGTGTCCTGCACAATACCAGCCCAGCAAGGCAAGGAGGCAGCTCTGCCCAGAGCTGCTTCTGCCGCATCTTTAACTTTAGGTGTCTAAAATAACCTTCAAAAAGAACAGGATAAGGATACTCAGGAAAAAATATGTCTTGAAGGGACCTAGGTTCCTGTGTCTGTGTGGCCCACTGCTAAAATGTAGATGTTAATTTCTTCTTGAGTGCTTTGCCCGTATGAATAAGGCAGGAACAGCCTGGAGCAGAGGCTGCTTCTTAACCTCACTGTACTAGGTGGATTAGTGTTTTTCCATAAAATAAAATGTTTTAGTGCAGTTGAAGCTTGCCAGCAATGGGGGAAAATATCATAGAGAATGGGATGCTCCAGTATTTCTTTTTTGGTGAAAGCAAATTGGATGGAATTGACAGGATGAGGCTGGATTGCAGCACTTGCAGTTATGCCCTTGGTCACCTTTGGCAAGCCCCCTCAGCCTCCCCTCAGGCCCTGCCTGAGACCTGGCTGTGGGCACCCTGCAAGGAAGAGTTGTTGACAGATGACAGAACATTTCATTTGGAAATGGGATGTAATGGAAACCAGCCCAGATCTGTGGAATAGATAATGGGTGATGTTTTCTTTATTGACTGAGGAGCAGAGGTTCTACTTGTTATACTGTTGTTTGTGCTGGTTCCGTTGCTCAGTGCCCTTGACAATGATTCTAGTCATTCTGGGTGCAGCAGTGGCCTTGGAGAAACTGAACTATTTGTGATATTTCAAAGTACTGAAGTAAATGTCAAGGTTTTTATGATAGCTATGGAAAGTGGGTGTGGGGTGTAGTCAGTGTGGGGCAGTTTGGGAGGGGGAGCTTGCCCACAGGTAAAGGCACCTTTGGGACCTAACACGTTACATTCTGTGGTGACACCATACAGCCAAGGAAGGGAGGAGTCCTGATTTCCCTCCTGGGTCTCCAGAGGGCTCCTAGATGGCAGCAGTCAGCCTGTGAAGTGTCCATCTGCATTAGAGACAGCCGTTAGCTGAGTCCCTCCTGGCACTGGGGGTGAATTTAGCTTCTGAGACTGACTTTATGTAGACTGCAGATACTTTTGTATTCTCCAGACTGTAGAGGTGACATAAAGCATTTAATTTTGTGGGGGAGAGAAGGAAGCAGGGCAGTGATGAGGGGAGAACATTTTAATCTAAAATAACCATTTTCTGCCTGCATTGAATAATTAGAATTCATTATGCCCTTCCATAAGGGATATGACTTCTCCCTAGCACTGGAGAGCAAATTAATCAATTGTTTTGAACCTTAAATTCTTTTAGGATGTGAATGCACCATAAATATTCTGTAGGAAGGGCCTGAGAGGAACAACTTGCATCCTGATTTGCAGATACTAAGTGTGGAGGAAAGTGGGGCATGTGCTAAGAGATCACTGCAGCGATGCTAGAGTTTTGGCATGTACCCCTTCATCTGAGAGTAGGGGGAGGCAGCCTTTGTGGCTATGACCCAGAGATTTTGAGCCACAATTTGCAATTACTTGTGTACCTGTCTCTTGTCTCATCAGATGAAGTCTCATTTCTTTAAAGATATCAAAAAAATGAAGATTTTAAAGTTTCATTTTTAGATCAAAATTAAATTGAGGCTCAAAGTCTTTACCAAACTAAAAACTTTAAAAATAATTGTTTTGGCTTTTGGAAAAATGTTCAATTTCAATCTCTAAGCTCTAGAGACCTTGAAAAAGTTCACTGTCTTAAAAACAATTGCCTACAGAACACAAGCTGAAAAAACAGAACCTGTGCACTTTTTTCTTGTCAGTAGTGCTAGAATCAACAAAGTGACATAACTTTTGCTGATCCAACATGCTACCTTTTAAGGAAGGAACCTGATTTTTGCGAATGAGCTGTTTTGGGCCAACAGGATCTTGGAGCTGACTGGTGCCAGAGTGGTCCCTGTCCTGTAGAGGCTGGAAAGGCAGAAGGGCTAGGTGCTTCAGGCAGCCCAGAGTCCCTTCCTCTTAACTGAGGTGCACACTCAGCTTTTCAGAGCTAAGCTGTCATGCAGTTCCACTGCCTCCGAGCTGTGCTTTAGATCTGATGGACCCCTCATTTTCACCTGGCCTTGGAGGGGCCACTTGGCAGGCTGGCAGAGCCAGGGCGTGGGTCTAAGGGGCAGGTTCACAAACTGAAGTGGTGCCTGAGTAGCGTGCGTGATGCTCACGCTGGGAGGGGATTGCAGAGCCTACATCTAGCTGCTGACCAAGCCATGGTGTTGCAGGGTCAGTGCTACCAGGCACCAATGTGTGTCTTGAAAGCAACTTCTCCTTGGCTAAGTGTTCTGCCCAAGGATGCCATGGGAGCCCAGAAGTGAGCTCCAGGATTTCCTCTGGGATGAGGGATGGATCCTGCCTGATGAGATCACAGGAGCATCCTTTCCTTCTGGAAGGTCTTGTGGTAACAGCTGACAGTGGCTTACCCAAAATCCCAGTGCAGCAGCCTGAAGGGATGGTGACTATCCCAGAACTTCCACATGGGAGCAGGGTCCAGGCATGACTGAGGAAACACTTCTGTGGCTCTATGAGCCACGCTATCTGACCTCCTGCCTTTATACTGCCTGCTGAAGCGTGTCCTCGAAGGTGATAGGAGATGTGTCTCAGAGGGGGTGAAGGAAGAGAAGGTACTCCAGACCCCTGGTCCAGGGGCAGAGAGAGGTGGAAGACATCCCACTGCCTGCTTTTGTGGGGTTATTTCCATGGAAGTCCTGTGGGTACTTGACTAAAACCCACGTTTCTGTGGCTAAGGAAAGAACAGGGCATCAGGCTGTGTCAAGCAAATCTAACTCTTCTTCTGGCACTGTGACAAACTATATTTTAAACCACCTTCATGTCTCAATGCCTTGTGTTTGTTCCTTTTTTTTTCTTTAATAAGAGATAAAACAAATGCCTTGCATTGTATTTAGATCTCAAACAGTCTCAGCCTGTGCATGTGATTTTCTAGGGAGTTTTCTGGAGAGATGTCATTAAAATCTGTGTTATTTCCCATTTCACTGCTTTTGACTTTACAAATCTAAGCTTTGGAGGAATTTGGGAATAGGGGTGAGCAGCTGGAGTCCAGGCGGGTGTGTGCCTCTCCCTGCAGAGCTCTGCTCTTCACCTTCCAATCTTGCACTTCATTGGAGCTTTGTGGCAGCTTATAGAGAAAACAAAACTGTGCCTGCCCTCCCTGCCAGGCTGGAAATCCCATGCTGGTCCTCCGAGCAGTGATGACAAATGCATGGCTGTGTTCTGGGTGCTTGGGGAGATGTAAAACCATGTCTGCTTGTCGCAATGCTCACGTGGTGATTTGTTGGTTTGATTCCTCAGGTCGTGAGCTGGCAAGTACAACCCTCCCAGGATATCCTCCACACGTCCCTCCTGCTGGACAGGGCAGCTACTCCGCTCCAGCACTGACAGGAATGGTGCCTGGTGAGTCTTCAGAGCAGGGGGGAAAAGAAAACATAAAAGGAAAACAAATAGCATTTCAGGAGAGAAACGTTGCGTGCTGTAAATGTTCTATGCTGAGGTAGAAGCCACAGTGCTGAAGGGTAGGTGTGGAGGATCCTGAGTGAAGTAGGACCAGGCTCCCCAGCATAGGAGGCTGCATAACCTGCAGAGTGCCAAAGGAAAGTGTTGGCACTGAAATGCTGAAGGATCTCCCAGCCTCCCTTCTGTGAAGCCTGGAGTTTGCTCCATATTGGAGTGTGCCAGGCTCTACTCACCTGACTCAGGCTTTGCTCTAACTCACCTGGTTTCTCCCAACACTGTCCCTCTGTGCTCCCCCAGCAGTGAGGTCATTGGCCTTGAAGGCTGGACATGTCCTGACCTCAGGCTTCCTCCATGCAAACCTGACTCATGCAAACCTGACTCCTGTCCCCTGATGCATGGGGACACCAAGTTGCTCCCAGGGCGCTCCTGTAATTTCCTTCCCATCTTGGAAACTCGCAGTCAGAAATGCCAGGTGGCGTGAGCCAGCTGGTGGCTACTGCTTGCCTGTGTGGCAGCAGAAGCAGAGGCTGTGCATGTGCCTAGAGTGGGCAGAGCAGGTTCTGCAGGTATGTCACATTGCTGATGCCAGCCTTCAGCGCTGCTGGCTGCAGGTCTGCACACAATTCAGAGTAGGACGGTGACTTGTGGGTGCTGGCACCAAGGAGTGGTGGGGCCACAGCACTCCTGTCTTTTCTGGGGAGTTACCAATTCTTTGGGAGCAGCTGCTAGGGTGGGTGGGTAGAGCTGCAGGATGGGGGGCTTAATGGTGCTCAGCCAGAGGAGGTGCAGTGTGGGTTCAGTGATGTAGAGTCATCTGAGCCGATTTGCCCAGGTAATAGATTTTATTTTTAACTACATATAGGCTTGTGTGACCCATTATATTGAATAACTGCACTGTTCCTCTCACTGGTTCCTTTAATAACAACCTTCTGCTCCAGCTAGTGTGAAGGTCAGCTGCAATTCCTGTAGGTTCTCTGTCTCATTTAAGTGAGAATTTGCTAACTAGCATCAAAAATGCCTTCTCAATCCTTCTTTGACTCCTGTCCTTTGCAGGACCAGTTTTAGAGCCTTGCTAGGGTAAGCACCACAGTCCCTGAGGGCTGACAGTAAGGCAGGTGACAGACCCAGTCTACTACCATTGGCACATCCCTGCTTGTTCCAAAATGGCCAAATTGTCATGCCCAAGCACAAGCATGTGTTTGTTGTGCCAGATCTCAGGAATTCGTCTCACGACCTGCCTCTGCCTTGTTCTAGTTTTTGGAGCCTTTGCTGGAAATGTGCTTCCTTGATAAGATTTTTAATCATTAGCCATGATTTTCTGCTCATAATTAAGCAATTGTGTGAGTTAAGTGGTTGGAGACATGGGAGAAATATATACATGATAACACATAAGCAGTGTTCTGTTGCATGCTTGTTGCCACTGCCATTGTCCCTGCTGATGTGAGTAAACTGAGCCCTTACCAAGCTGGATGTTTGTCCCACACCTGCTGGGGTCTGTAGTTTGCTTCTGGGGCATGGGAGACCTTCACACTCCCTTGCATTTGCAAGATGTGTGGATTCAGCTTCATGTTCTGTCCTTATCTTTTCTCCAGTGCCCCTCCCCCCCATCCTAACAGGAGCATTTTTACCTCCTGCCAGCCCCAGGTCCTTCCTTATCTCTCCCACGGGCAAGGAGGTACACAGGAACCTGTCTCTGCTGCATCTCCATGACTTGTTCAAACACATGCTCAAAATTTCACATTTCCGTCCTTCCTTTCCTGGAAAACAAGGGACTTGCATATCAGCAGTGAATTTCCATTTTTATGTGGCTTGTCTGCCATGGCAGAGAATAAGCTATTCAAATGCTTTTCTCTGAGGGAACCAAACAAGCAAATACATGGTTTGATTTCAGTCCAGAGCTTTAGGGACTGACAGCTGGCATTGTTTGAGGCTCCCATGATTGTGTTTCCTCTGCAGGCCACTGGCCCCGCAAGCTTCTCCTGCCTTTGGTGGCTGTCATCCTGTAGAACTGACTGGAGGGGAGCTGTCTGAGCTGTGCTGAGATGCCAGCACCCACAGTGCTCTGATTCACAGGGTGTAAGTGTGGTGCCACAGTGGGGACAGATGGGTAGGTTGGTGGGAAAACAACTGGCTGGGTGGTCAAGCTCAGAGGCAGTGCCTAACACCACGTTCCAGGGGGTGAGGGTACCATGCATAGAACTGCAGGGCATGGCTAGAGGTCTCTCTTGGTTCACAACTTCATCCACAACTAGAAGAGAGCCCATCTTATCAGGTGTTCAGAGGATGCCAATCTGCATGATGCCATCAATAGGCTCTAGAGCAGGACAGTGTTGTGGAGGCACGTAGGCAGGTTGGGGAGGAGCGTGAAACCCAGCAAGGGCACACCAAACGATCCTGCACCTAAAAAAGGAGCACTTGGCAACAAAACGGGCTGAAGACTGTTTAGTTCCTGGAGGGGCTCCGGGGATGAGGCAGGCTGAGAGCTGAGCATCAGTCTGCCATCTGCACTGTCGTGAGAATGATCAGCATTGTCCTGGGCAGGAGTTAGAGGGAAGGATCCACTCACTTGAACTTATAGACTCACAATGGGAATAGTACTGGTTTAGGCCCCCTTAACACAAATAAATAGTTGGCAGAACTCAAAACAAGCAAGATGCAACTGGGTATGACAAAAGTCTGCAAACTTTTCCCCCAAGAGATGGGCCCAGTGGTGGAACAGGCTGCTGAGGGGTTGTGCGGTGTCCATGCTTGAGGGTTTTTAAGGCCATGTTGGGTGAATCCCTGAGTATTCTGCCCTGACCTTATTGCTGGTCCTGCACTGCGAATGGTGTTGAGACCACCTGAAGACCCTTCCATCCTGAAATGACTGGTCATTCCATGACCCAGTGTTTCAACTGAGGCACTGCTGGAAATGTGCTGCAGAAATTCATATGCTTCTGCCTGATACTGTGAGTAGAGATGGAGTCAGGAAGCTGTTGACAGATGAAGATCAGGCCCCTCTCTGTAAAGGAGTGGTGCCAGCAGTCTACACAGAAGAAGCACTTCTGCTCTAGTTATCATTAAATGACTGAGCCGTGGATCCCACTTTGAGGCTGGAGGGAGCCCTATAGACATCTTTTTGTCATAGAGAAGATCATAATGTCTACACAGGGACTAAGAAAAATCACTTTCCACATTCCTCTTCCATCCTGTGGCCATTTTCTCAACCTGCAGCATTCCAGTGGCACCTTCTTCCAGCCCTAGGCATGGCATCCTGTTTGCCTGTGCTCTGTGCCCCATGTCTGACTCACCTTCTCCTCTGGGAGACTGTTCATGACAGGAGGAAGGCGGGTAGGCCCGACGTAAGATTGGTGACTATTGGTAAATATTCCTGGACTTTACAGGGAGCAGGCACCAACATTGACTCTGTCATGTGGTATGCCATGGGAAGGCACAGGATCCAAGGAACAGCCACCAACCTCACCTGGGGAAGGGGACATAGCAGCACCTGGAGCAACTTGCACAGAATGAATACTTCCCTTTAACCCTCATTTTCTGGTGCCTGATGCCTTGAAGCATGGAAGTTTATATTCCTTGTAAATGTTCATTTTGTCTAGAGCAGCTCCCTGTGTGTTTTCATTATCTGTTTAAAGCTTTAATCCACTGTTGTTTCCTACTAGATGCATGGTCTCAGCACCATCTCAGGGCACAGGATCCCACAGGTTTCTGAGATGCTGTATGCAGAAATTATCCCCAATAATTTGGTATTGTTGTTACTATTTGTTCACACTGTGACTATGCCCCTAAGGTGCTGTTGCTTTGGAAACATGGAGCAGTGTTTTCCCATCAGCTTTTCCTTTCTGGGGTAAAATCTCTGGGGAAGAGCAGGCTGGAGCAAACTGCATCTTCTCCATCCCATCTCAACGTGAAGCCTTGTGCCACCTGGCTGTGTTTGCTCAATTACAGAGATGTGGTCCTAGGGCTGTTTTCTTCTTTGGATGGAGGTGGCACTGTCTTCTGCTTGCAGTTTCTGCCTCCTCTGCTCCTTTTATTGCCTCACACCTTGCTTTGGGAGCTCAGCAGAAGCAAGCTGGGTGCACACTGGGAAATGCAATACTTGCAGGGGTTCTACTCTGTGGCCAGTGTGGGGGCCTCAAAGCCCTTTCCTGAGGTGGAGTGTTTGAACAGAAGCACAGCTTCTGAAGCAGCTGTTGGCTGGTCACAGAGACCATACAATTGTCATATTTCCCTCACCTCTGGAAGGCTGGTTCTTCTCTCCAGTGTTATTCTTCCTCCTTCACGGGCTCTGCTGCCCTGCTGACTGGGACTGGCATGGTGACAGGGACCAGTGCTGCTTGCCTGAGGTCTTTTCTTGATCCTTTGTATCTTCACAAACCACCAGCCTGTTTCCAGCACCAGCTCAGGTCTGTCTTCACAGGTCACTACTTGTGTCCGTGGGTCTGCTCCCAAGACGTGTCTGAAGGTCAGTGTTCTCCCATGTGTGGGGCAGATGGTGGCCATCAGCAGGGGCACAGAGGGGAAACATGAGGAGTGGTGCAAGAGCTGCAGTATGTGTGCCTGCTCCAAGCAACCCATCCCAGAAACTGTCTTGCATTTGAGTCCTGACCTCGCTGAGGCAGAGGGGCTTGCAGCAATTTCATTGCTGAGACAGGGGTTTGGACAACCCACACCTGTGTTCACCAGCATATGTGTGCCCTTGCTGTCATGCTTATGATGCTGCAGCTGAGCTGGGCGCAGGGTCATATGCAAGTAGCCATGATAGCTCACTTAAATCCTTATTCCAGTTTTTGTGTTAGAAGTGCTGGGACAGCAGCCCCTGTTTCCCCTCATTTTCTGTCCTCTCCCCCCATTCCTTCTTCCCATCTCCAGGGTTGGAGCCCCTGCTCTGCCACCCCTTTTCCTCTCGCCATGGCTGCTGTTCACCCCATCGGCTTCTCTCCTGGCAGGCTCTGCATGCTGGGTGACAGGAAAGGGTAGACTCTCCAGAATAGTGGTGCTGAGAATATAGTCATTAATGGGACTCTTGAAACCCAGATGTCCTTTCTGAACACCGGTAATTTGTTTTTAATGAAAAACCATGCAGTGACCCTGAACAAATGAATTTCCTTTATAAGAAGTCTATGTGCAATTACCCGACTAAAGGGACCTGAAAACACTGACATTCAAAACTGGGCTTTGAAGAGAAAGGCATAAAAAATAGCAATGCTGTCACTAGCAATCTTTTATGTAGGAGAAGATGCTTGCTCTAACATGTGAAGGGGAAGATGATGTTGCAAACAGAACACGTGGTTTTCAAATGCATTTTTTAATTGTGGCTGGCAGGTATTGATGCTGAGGAGCAGTAAAGCTGTGTGGACTTCTTTCTGTTGGGACTGTTGCTCATACTGAGTCTGCAAGGGATAGCACCCTCCCTCAGTCCACTGGCACCCAGCCTGCAGCAAAGGGTGCAGGGAGCCAGGATGCCAGCCTCGTGTCGTGGAGGGGTTAGGAGGCAGACATTTGTATGAGTGGGACTATCAGGATCCAGCCTATAGAGATTGGTGGAATTTGGATCCACTGGCACACTGAAGACTTTATTCATAGTTATTTTTTTTAGTTATTGTTTTTCAGTTTGACTCTACCTTTTCCAAAGTTTGGCAATCTCGTGGCAATATTTAGTAAATAAATGAGAAGCAGCTGAGAGATAAAATGCCTAAAAGCAGGGGCAAAGAAACCAAATTGCAGTATATGGGATGCCAGAGGGCATCAGTAAACCAGGTCCTCCTCTGTTGCACAGCATAGTGCTGGAATTGCTTGGTTACTTGAACACTCACATTGTTCTGGCCAGTGAGAGTGAAAGGAGATTCTGGCCCTTTATGCTAGATGGACCTAAAGCAAATAAGGAATAAACCTTAACAATTCTTTGCTGAAGCAGGAAGTTTGCAAGTTACCTCCTCAGAGCTTGGAAGTGACGCCCAGGTGTGCCATCAGTTCCACCTGCTCCATGCTGCTGTTGTGGCTGGGATGGGTATATGTGTTTGGGTTATAGGCACCTGGGCCTTTTTGACAGCTCATGCAGCTCAAACCCAAACCCAGGTGTCCCGTGGTGCACCCCAAAGACAACTTTAGCCCCTGCAGATGCTCACAAAAATATCCAAGGCTTTAATGCTGCAGTCAGAAGACTTGCTACCAAAGGGCAGAAGTGCTGACATTGTTTTCTCTGGTTAAGCAAGCTTTTTGTATTTTCCTCAGGTCTGGGGCTGTTCCACAGAAGTGTCTCCCCATCCTTTTGTAGTCTTGGAAGACAAATCCCAGAGAAGTTTCATCATCTATGATGGAGTATGTGATGTGCCATCACAAATGTCTTGGGGCAAATTGCAAACCAGCTCACAGATTATTCCCTTACTTAATAATGAAGCAGTTAGGTAAATGGTATATGTTTATCCTCTGCTCGTCTACATTTTGGATGAGTCTGCCAGAATCTTAGAAGTCTAGAGAAACATTTTGGTTCTCATCTGTCAGGAATGTAATTACTGTGCTTGCACAGAATATAGATAAAATCTATATTGTTTTCAATATGATGTTGTCAAATATGATTTATTGAATTGACTTAGAAATTATGCTGAAGAGGGCAGGAATATGAAATGCTGGAAAGCCTACAGGCTTTGGATCTACTGATCCACCTTCCCCTCACAGAGCAATTCTCACCTGGGGTCAGTTGGGCCCTCTGCTCTTTACTCCAGCTGAGGATGTGGTCCCCAGCGTCCCATGCGTGGCAAAGGCAGACCACTCTGCTTTGCTGGCCCTCTCTGCTCTGTCCATAATTTCTGCTTCCTCCTGTCGAGGTAAGACATTGTGCGTATCTAAACATAAGTAAGCAAGGTGAAGTGTGTATAAACAAAGAAGTCTGTATTTAGGAGTGAGGAGGAGGAGAGAAAACATATTGTATTGCTCTACTCTTTGGAAATTTCTATGCATTTGTAATAACAAAATTACCATAATTTGCTCGTTAACGCAGCTAGATCAGTCAAGCATTGTTCCAAACAGGCAGAGGCTGCCTCTCGCTCTAGGTCTGCCAGTGAGTTAAGCACGGTAGGAATTAGCATGCAAATAGCCCTAATTCGGCCGAGCTGTCAGAGCCCCATTCAGCTGCTTGTTCCCTTTGAAATCCCTGACAGGAGGGGCTCAGGCAAGCCCATCCTCCAGTAGATCCAGCCAGAAGAGTACCGAGGGGGCACCTCCTGAGTGACAGTTTGGCTACCTTCAGTCAAATCCGTCTATCTCGTCAGCCAGCAGTGGTGACACGGGGGGCCGTGGCTTGGGGTGCGGCTTCGAGCCAGACCTCCATGCCAAAACTGAGTCCTCCCCAGCCCGGAATGGTGCCAGGTTTGGGGCTCCAGCAGCTGAGTGATGCTCCCTTGGGATAGGGAAGTGCTCTCTTCAGATGCCACTGTTCAAGTTAAGCTGCTCTTTGGATCAGAGAGTGTTGGGGTTTTTTAGTATTGAGGAATGGAAATCAGGGCTTGTGGTAATTTCTTCTGGAGCCTTAGCCAAGACTCACAGTTTGTCCGTGGCTACGAAGTCAGGGAGCATCACTGCAGAGGATGGTGCTCTGGGCAGTGATGGGATGCTGCTGCACCATAACTGCCCATGGTCCCTGAAGATGAGAGGGGAGAGAGAGAGGCATGCAGCTGGTGGCACAGGGCTCTGTCCTGCATCTCTGGAATGGAACCATGGGACCATTCCCTCTCCACACAGGGAGACCCTGGTGGGAATGGTTCTCTGTTAAATGATCATTCAGTGTTACAGGTCCGATGTGTTGCCCGCCTTTAAGCAAGATTGGTGGTTATAAAAGCAATAGTGAGAATTTGTGAAGTCTTTTGTTGCTGGTTTGTTTCTTTTATTTTAAAGGGAGGTTATGTTACTAAACATTTTTCTGACCTCTGCAATACAGTAATTTTGAGACCTCTGGTACTGGCAGCTACAATAAACTGCCCCAAAATATCTAGAGGCAGAAATTTGAAGGTGATGTGTTAAAAGCTCAGTAATATACTGTGTAAGACCTGGCACATGGGTCTGATTTTAAGAGTTTGCCATATGCAGGATCAGTTTGCCCCTACCCAGGCAGCTCCCAAGGTCTCCTCGGGCACTAAGAGCACTCTCCCAGTATGTAGAGGGTGCAGGGGTGCTGCAATCCTCCTTAGCAAAGGCAGGAGCAGCTTTATAGAGGGTTTTCTAATAGATCATTGTTCTGTTGGCTCTCAAAGACAGCAGTGACAATGGCCGCCCAGGTGATGCTCCTCCAAAGTGCTGGCTGTTACAGCTTGGTGTCCAGCCAGATGGGGCATGCCAAGGGTGAGGCACACTGCTGCATCCTCTGCATTTCATGGGTCCACTCCTGTTTGCTCTTGTTTCTTCCTTACAGACAGCTGTTCTTTCGTGAAAACATGATAAGGAAAAGATAACTGTAATCAGAAAGCCATGCGACCTACATTAGTTCTGATTTTGGAAAGTTGCAGTTTGGATTAGTGTAGCAGAGCTATGAGAGTGGTAAGACATTGCACAGGTTGCCCAGAGAAGCTCTGGCTGCTACGTCCCTGGAAGTGTCCAAGGCCAGCTTGGAGGGGCTTGGAGCAACCTGTGATAGTGGAATGGTATAGTTCCTGGTGTAGTTCCATGGCAGGTGTTGGGACTACATGGACTTTAAGGTTCCATCCAACCCAAACCCTTCTGTTATTCCGTGATTCTGTGATTGAAGTGTCCAGTGTTCTGAGCCTTACGCAGGCATTGCCCATGAGCAAGGAGGAACAGCTAGAGCTGACCTGGACTAGCAGGGCTGAACTCAACTGCCTTACATGTAGTGTGGTTTCTCAGAGAAGACAAATAGCCACATGAGAGCACACAACACAGATAATGACTTCTGAGCGTTCTGTTTTTCATGCTTGTGTCTCCTTTGTGTTACGTCAGCACACAGAGTTTAAAAAAATAGGAGAGTACAAAAGTGTCGTGGTTGAGAACAGCAAGTTGTTGGAGCTTTGAGCCCTGTGAAGTGCCCAGCATCTGTCAGGGTTGCCAGCTGTGGTTCATGCATCAGATGACCTTACATGTGGGGTGTGTGAAGCAGCCAGACCAGCCATCAAATCAATCAGGCAGTTTCCAAACAAACTGTGTTTGACAATGAGCAAATGCCGAGATCCCCAAAGTAAGCAGAGTGGAAAGCACTTCATGGCCCACTGTGTCCATGAGCAGGAGTGACACAGCTGCTCCTTTTCTGCCATACCAGTCAGCATGGCATCTGGTAACAGTGATGGGAAAGTAAAGTCTATGTTCCCATCACATCTGAGCTCGACAGCCCAACTGTCCAGTGTTTCCACGTGGTGATGCATTTTCTTTCCTCCTGAGTGTTAGACCCTGGGTGGCCCACCTCTTGCTGAGATTCTTGTCTCAGAGGGGGCTTCTCATATACCATCCCCAGCCTGGACTTCTGTGTGCACTGAGTAATGTGCCTAGCTCAGGGTGACAGGGTTTCAATATCTGCCCAGCTTCAAGGTGTCAAGAAGTTGTCCTGCAATGAGATGGAAGTCTCCTGCTTCCAGGATTTTTGTGGCCAAGGGAATGCTGCAGACTAGATCCTGAACCCAAGCATCCCCAGCTCCTGAGCACTCCTTTCTGCCATGGGAGGATGACCCCTGTAGAGGTTTTGAGTGGACTTAGCAGCCATTCTCCTGCAGGCCATTGTTTATGAATTCAGTCTTTTTGCTATTTGCTGGACTTATTTTCTGAGATGTTTAGTTTGACTTCTTCATGATTGTTGCTGGAGAGGGTTTGTTTGCAGTTAGGATTGTGTCAACATTGAACATCTACCCTGTGGTTAACTGCAGTTCTCAGAACTGATGCCTATGACACAAATTAAGATGTTTGATAATAAAGTGTTCTGTTCCCAGGATTTTCTGGATTCCTTGAGAATTTATCAAAACAAGTGAAAATGCTTAGACAGTATAATAGATTGCAGTGCAGTGCAATTCAATGTAATGTGATCAGTGTGAAAGAAATAAAAATGGAGTAACAGAAAAAAAGAAAAATTAAGTGAGAACTTTCAATCAAAATTACATACTGTAGTAAAAATGAAGGAAGGTGCTTCAAGAACTGCCCCTTTTCCACAGCAGAAATTTCCTCTGGAAACACAGTTTGAAGTAGAGGCTATCCATCTAGGAAGCTGTGTTTGTGTTGGAAACCTCTTGTGTGGTCAGCTGTGTGAGGCAGCTGTGAACCCGTGGGCAGGGGATGCAGGAGCTGAGAGTTTGAGGATGTGCCTGCTGCTCATGGGATGCATGTTCTGGGCCAGGAGAAGAGGGATGGGTGTGCACTGGGCTGCTGGGAGCCGTGGGTCCCCTGGGGCATGTGCCATGACCAGCCATGACGTCCTCAAGAATTAACTTGCTATGTGTGGGAGGAGACTCCCTTTTCCACTTGTGTCTTCTCTTCCCGGCACCAGTTTTGGCCGGTTGGAGCTGGATCAAGTCAGGCTAAGCAGCTGCAGGCATGATTTGGAAATTGCTTAGGCTACAAAGCATTTGCCAGCAAAGTGTCCCATCCATTGTGCCAGAGGACTGAGCTGCCACAGTCCCAGAGACTTGAGATTGGCTGACAAGATTTTATTCTGCATTTAATGGATGACTGTAATGTGGATGTGGTATAGAACCAAAGCAGTGCAGTGGAAATTAAGTGAGAAATTATCTATCTTCTGTCACTTAGGCATTCATTTGCATTGTCTCTGGTGTCAGAAAGAAGACCTGACATAATCTCTTCTGGAGATGTGTGTCTGTATTTCAGAGCTTGCACAAGCTCCCCACAATCACAGAGTGAGGAAAGCAGACTCTGCTGGTGTGCTAAAGCCCCAGTCCAGGGGTGGATGAAGCCTGCAGCCCAGCTGAAAACCTGGTCTTGCAGAATAGCTGAGAGGCTCAGATTTTGTGTGGCTTGGCTTGCAGAGCTTATCCACACAGGGGGTGAGCACAAGAGACATTTCCATCTATCAAAGATGCTGCCACCTTGGCAGAAAGGGCAGGACCTGGCCCTCTCCTGGAGCTGCTGTTCCAGTCCCAGGTGAGCCATGGCCAGTCCATGATGGGATCTGACACAGTCACCAAGGACTGGGGCACCAGAGGAATGCCTGAGACTGTGCTGATGTGGGAGAATGCTCCCTCAGTCATGCAGATGCTTTTCTGCTTGTATTCTCACACCTGCATTGGGATATAATAGAAGACAGCCTCCATGTCAGCAGCAATGTGCATGTATCAAGCTACCAAAATGCTTAATTTCCAGACTTTACAGTATTTGCAGTCTATGTTACTATGGCTTGTAACATTATATCTTCTTATGCTATGAGCTAAATTATTTGTGTAATTCCTGAAAGTAACCACACATTGCAGTGTCATTATGAAGGCTGAAATTACAGAAAAGGCTCAAGTCAGGATGTAGCATTGAGTGGAAGGTTTTCACCTGAACCAACTGCAATATTTCTGCTGCCTAGCTCAGAGATTTTAATCCCACAATATACTTCTTGTGACCTTTTACACCAATTTGGGACGAAACCATATTGTAAAACTTACTTTCTCTGAGTCAGTTGTTTACCCTTTCATCCCACCTGCCCTACCAAGTTGGTAAGTCTGGAGCAAAGAAGGTGAAATGGTGCCTTCCCTGATGTGCTACAGGGCTGCTTCTGCGCAGGTTGGGAGTGCCTAGGCACATAGGCATGGAGTGACATTCTGTGGGGACGCATCCCCTGTGCTGCTTGTCTGCTCCACAACCCTTGTCCACCCTGTGCCACCATGCTCATCTGCCACATGTCCCTTGTCTGCTCTGTGACCTGCATCTACCCTTCCCCCTTGTGTACTTGATGCCTTTCATTCTGCGTCGTTCATCCACCTTTTGCCACTCACCTGCACTCCATACAGGTTGCAAGGGGGCTTTGAGAGGGCGCAGCAGCCCCACCGACCAGGCTTAAGGAGAGACAGTCTGGCATGAGCAGCTGCATGAGCACCATACATGAGCAGCATGCAGTCTGGCATGAGCACCAGACAAAGCAGCGGCGTGTTCTCAGCCCCATATCTGGCAGCACTGGTACTGAGGCTCTGCACACGGCCAGGTGTGGCTGATCTTGATATCGCTGTTGGCAGTGCAGCTTCCTGCTGCTAGGTCCACCTGGGTCCCAAGAGTCTGTATGCCAGTGGCTGGTGGAGAGGGGAGATAACTCTACAGGGGCAACTGAGAGGGGGAAAGGGCAAATCCTCATTGCAATTAGTTGCAATGCCATCTTGTATTCAGATGAGTTGGGCAATTGTCCTTCAATATAGATAAATAAATCTTTCCTAATGCAGTTCCAATATGGTTGCTCTGTGGCACCACCTACCTTTGTTGTATTAAAGTTAAATACCTTTGTGTACAAAAGTTTAAAGTGCATAGCTAAAACCTATGTGCTTGCAGTAATTGCAGATGTAAATCTTTTTGTCATCCTGCAAAGACTAGGTGAGGTATTTCATAAATATGTCAGAAGCAGCATTAAAATTTTATGGCAGGCAGCACGGGTCGAGAATACTACAGTGACTTCTCAGCAAGGTACGTCCACCTTAACCCACAACTCATTAGTCATTGATGGAATTTCTGTGCCTTGTAGCTTCTCGGAAATGTGGTAGTGTTACAAAAATCTGCATGTTTTTGTTGTCTTAAAATATGAGAGCCCACTCAGAACCGTTAAAATACTACATCTTTGACCAGTGTTGGCTAATGTAAAGATAAAATAAGGGAGAAAGGCTGGCCAAACTGTGTGATCACAGAATTATGTACAAATTCATTAGAAGTTAATTGGCAGTCTTAGTGGGACTGGGAACTTTGGGGAGATGCTGTCTGAGTGTGAGAGAATGTTTATTCTCAACTGCAATAAACTTCTCCTTGGCTGATGTGCAGGAATCAGTAGCCAAACTAGGGGCTAATTTCATTTTGAAATCACATGCATGAAAATTTGGGGGATGGCTGCACCTCAGCCACTCTCTGAAGGGTTAATCAATGACTGCAAGATGGGAAAGACATGGACTGGATGTGCTTTTGGTGAGTGGGAGTGTAAGAGGAGTCATAGATGATTGCAAGTGATCTATTGATCCACTTACAGCAGATTTGCCCGTGGATTTACAAGCCTGCGTGTGTAAGCAGATGCAGTTGTCTGTATGTCCATGTTGGCAGGTCTTTGTTAGTGTGTATGTGTCTGTCCTTATATGTGGGGTGTGTTTCTGTATGTACCCTTGCTGCTGGAGTCCCTGACATCCCAGGAAAAGACTGCCTGGTCCCCTTGCCAGTGGCTCTGTATTCAATACCCCACCTGCTATGGGAGCAGACCTGGGGTTTTGCCCCCAGCATTTGTCCAGGTGGAATCCAGCTGGATTACTGTGATAGTGTCTGTAAGTAAATGAACATGAAGTGTATAGTTTTGTGTATTTATTTATATAAATGTATATATTGCAGCTTCTTGGGGAAAAAGAAAAGTGGGTTGTTCCCCCTGTTTCTAGGAGAGAAAATAGTTCTAACAAACAAAAGTATTCCTCTGTTTGTTCAGATTTGTTTAAGGAGGGTATTGCAGGTGCTCAGAGGCCAAAGCAGAGTCTCACTTATACCACTGGCCCCTACAATTAACAGTTGCCACATTTTCTGGCAGTTCTTCCTACAGGCAGAATACTATCTAATTATTAATACAAATTAGTGGCACTACCTAGGATCCTGTGAATGCCAGTGTCTCAGGGTTGGCCCGATGGTTGCAGCACATCACAGCTCCAGACACTCTAGCTTGGCTAAAGGTGGATGAAATATTTGATGTAGCTTTGTCATGTTGTATTGAAAGAAGATGGGTAAAAGGCTTACTACTCTAAGGACTCACTGTTTGTCAGGGTTTTTTCCATTTAAGATCAACAAGTGGAGGTTTTGTCCTGTCTAAGAAAAGTTTTACTTGAAAAACTTTTATGAGGGCTATTCTTCTGCTGAAATCTATTATTTTCAATTCCATCACTGGAATAAAAAAGGCTGGGGGTGGGATATTAATTGTACAGAAAGCATTTCCACTTTTCCATTATAATGCTTTTTTTCACTTTTTTCCTGTGGGAATAAATAGATTGCTGGACACAATGCCAGGTAAGTGCAGGTTCAATGAGGACAGCAGCTTCCCATTTTGATGCAGAGGACCTCAGGTGTGTTCAAAAGCAGCTTCCTTTTTTTTGAAACTACTCACTGAAGAGGTTTTCCAAAACGACATTTTTTCAGCCCCCTTTGAAAACATTTCTTTTTATTTAAGGTTCTTCCTACCACGACCCATGCTAGCCCAAGTACCATGCGAGCTCAGGGGAGTGCCATCATGTGTCACTCTGCTCAGTGTGACATGATAGGTGTCTTTGGGGTGGCCTATGCATTGCTTGCAGGAATGGGCACAAGAGTGGCATCTGAAAGAGGTGCATTAGCCCCCCAGGCTGCCAGATCCTTCCAGGGACATCTGGCTGCAGCATCCATTGCCACATGTTGGATGTGCCATTCATCCTAGCATAGTTTCTGGTAACACAATCTTGAGAAATTCTCCAAGCCTGCCCTTAAAGGATTCATCAGTGAATCCTACCGGCTTGTCCCGGATGTTAGCTGGTTATGACCCTGAGTATCTTCATTGAGACAAACCGGGTGGATCGTGGAAGGCTTTTGCTAGATACAGTGTTATTTTTCTGCTCAGCTTCTTCTGAGGGGGAAAGCTGTTTCTGAAATACCTGCTTTCTTACTGTAGGGCTGTAGTTTGGTAATTTCCCCCATTTTTGGCACTTCTGTAGCATGTAGACTGCTTGGTCTAGAGCAGGCTAGTTAGCAGCCAGGTGTGCTTGGTCTGCAGAGCCAAAAGCAAAGTGATCCATTTTCTTCCTCCTGTGGGACTTCTGCACAAGGAGCAGGTGAGGGACCAGGAGAGTATCTGGCAGATAACTGGTGGTTAGCCTGTGGCATACCCTGGGTTGCTACTCCCCCAGGTTAAATGCAGCTGGTATTTTTAGATTAGAGCAGGGTATATCTCTGATCCAGCTGTTTGCTAATGAATGTTGAAATTAGAGGGAAGTTCAAAATTCAATCAAAACAAAAACCAACAATAAAAATTACTACTGTTAGTTTACCACTGAGATTTTTGGCTAAGTTTTCTTTTTTTTCAGCCTTACTGAACTCAATTTGAAAATTTAGTATTTCTCTGAATTTAAAAGGAAAATATTTGTTTGGAAAGCAACTGATTAAAAAAAACAAACCCAAATCCATGACTCTCACTGAAGTATTTTGTCTGAATGGTAACAAATTGTCAAAAATACGTTAGTGATGTGGAATAACATTTTTTTCATGTGATGTATCAACTGAGTATCAACTGAAAAGTTTTTCCCAGCTCTCCTGTTCATGGGGAAGACTTCTAATGGAGTGAGTCCTGTGAGCTTCAGAGGCAGCAGCTTCCCAGACAGGACTGCAAACCTCATTCTCTCTCACCCTAAGCCACTGCAGTGGATTGATCTGGAGAGGAAAGTTCATTTTACTGAGGGAAAACCATGCTGTTGTTCTCTGCTGAGTGCCCAGACCCTTTTCTTGCCCTTCAGGGTCCCCCACAGTTGTTTGTCCCTCTGACTTTATGTGGGATGCTGCCTGAACTGCTGGATCATGAAACTGTCTCTGGGGTGGTGTTGGCCCAGGGTGACGAGAAGTTTCTGCTTTGATTTACATCCTCCAGCTCAGGCAATGGCTGGCCCTGTGGCAGGCAGAACTTTGATGTAACAGATTTCCAGGCTGTATTTGGATAGCTGCTGCCTCACAGAGTCAGCTAGTGATGTGTGGGTGTGAACACATGGCTCAGTGCAGTGCTTATGCCTGCTCCCCATGCAGTCAAGCATATCTTTGCTTACCAGGGTAATGATTGTTATTGGAATTCACTGAAGAAATTTATCATCCATGTGATTACTTCCTCAAAATACAACAACAGAAAACAAATAAAAGTCATGAGAATGTTAATTTTAAAAAGCTACAGTAAGCTACCCTCAGCAGAAGGGAAAGGTAGAGGCAACAGGAGTTTGGACTTAGAGGGAGACGGGCTTGTCTGCTGGAAACCAACCTAGGGACAAATACAGCAGATTCATTTTAAACTTATCCCAAATCCCCAGAAGGAGTGTTGAAGATATTGCTGCTCTGGTCTAACTCTGCATTTCGTTCCCCGACCTTCTGTCTTGTCTGTTAAGCAGTTGTGTTTATTGAATACCATTGCTCCTGCTTTAATTTCTTGCCAAATGAAAGGGCTGAGTAACACATTGTCCTAAATGCAGAGCTTGGTTAACAAAAAAGCCCAGCAGTGGACACTAGTGGAGAAACCAGCGGCTGCAACAACTCTGGCAGGAGGGAGCGCATGGCTGCCCCGTCATGGTCACTCTCCCTGCTGGGTGACAGCTGGGAGCTGTCACGTGGCTGTGCCAGGGAGGAAGGTACATTGCATCACCTGCATGTTATATCACCTGCAGTTGTATCACCTGCATGCTCTATTGCTAGTAACTGTTACATGGATAACAAATATCTACCCCCATGTTCCTGATGGCTTCTCTGTGCCCCAAATGCTTGTGCAAAAATCTGGTATCTGAGAAAACCCAGCAGAAAGTGTCCAAACCTGTGTCTGTCTGTATGCAGCTGGCTCTTTGTCTCGGTTTGAAAGAGAGGTGCCTGCCAAGGAAGGTGGGAACCTCCCTTGGAATGGAAAATAAGACCTCCTACCCTCCAGCTTCTCATGACTTTGAAATTATGGGGTTGTCGGGCAAAGATAAGGGAAAAGGAATAACATTTATTTACCTAAATAAATGAATAAGTAAATAAATAAAACAAGGCAAACAAACAACCAGCAGCCCGGCACCAAGACCAGGACCGTCTCCCCTTCGATCCTGGGAGTGAACGAGCGAGTTAAGGCCGAGCCCAGTCACTCACCCCCCAGCCAAAATCTTGCAGTATCTGTGCACTTCCTAAGACAAAGCCCCTCAGCTTAGAGATGGTAGCAAACTGCACCCTTCCCCCTCCTTCTCCTCCAAGTCACATCTTTTGTCTCTTAAGTATCATAGTTACCATCTCTGAGGCAACAAATGGGAGACATTCCCTGAGAAAAGAAAAAAAAAAAGGAAAAATCCTANGAGGCAGCTTCCAGAAAAGGGGCTTCCTTGGCAAGCACAACGGGGAGCAGCTGGTCTCAGTGCCCCACTGGCTGGTGAAATGGAGTGTAGTAGGATCATCAGGCTGGAACAGCAGAGGCGAGCATATCTGAGGTGGCAGAACAAAGTGTAGCAAAAACTCCGAAGCAGTGGCAGAAAACAGCAGGGCTGGGCAGTGGCAGCCGGGCTCCTGCAAGCAGCCGAGAGACGCTCCCTCTGGAGGGAGGACGGGTTGGAGCATGATATTTTCCCTTGGGGCGCCTGAGCAGATGGTGAGGGTCGTTTCCAGTGTTGAAAAGGTCCCAGTTCAATGCCCACTCCTACGAGCAAAGGCTTACCTTATGTAAGGAGAAGCAGTGAAGGACAGAACTCTGCAGTGGTGGCAAATTCTCCCCACAGCAGCAGCCCGGCACCAAGACCAGGACCGTCTCCCCTTCGATCCTGGGAGTGAACGAGCGAGTTAAGGCCGAGCCCAGTCACTCACCCCCCAGCCAAAATCTTGCAGTATCTGTGCACTTCCTAAGACAAAGCCCCTCAGCTTAGAGATGGTAGCAAACTGCACCCTTCCCCCTCCTTCTCCTCCAAGTCACATCTTTTGTCTCTTAAGTATCATAGTTACCATCTCTGAGGCAACAAATGGGAGACATTCCCTGAGAAAAGAAAAAAAAAAAGGAAAAATCCTAACCTGCAACATTCCTCTTGAGCTGTACTGGCTCTGGAGCTTCTGATTCACGAGGTCTTTCTAAGTGTTATACTTAGAAGTGGCATATGAAACTCCTTTGCAGACTATTTGCTCAAATTCTGCATTTCAGTCCAAAAATACCAGCAGCTGGACAATAACATTTGCCTAATCTGCTGTTCTCTGCTGGTGTTGTCACACAGTCCCAGGACTCATGACTGCTGTGCTTCATAGGGCTGCAGGCAGGTACTCTGCATGTTGAATGATGCAGTGCAATGGCAGTGGTCAGGCTTTTTTCATCCTGGGAAGATTCCACACCTTGGCTGAACATGGCCTCTGTCAGAGTTGGCCATGCTTTGACATCCTCCTGCCCTTCTGCCGGGCAGGAAGTTTTCCTTTGCCCTCCTGCCCTGTTCCCAGTACTGGTACGAGGATGTGCCTGCTTCCTTCCCATTCTCTGTGGCAGCAGTTCTCTAAAGCCACAGCAGTGAAAAAAACATGGTGATATTTTTTCATTCATCTCTTTGTTCTTGAGATTTTTACACTCATGCTTTTCAGCTTCTCTGCAAATCAGAAAGAAAGCTTTCAGGAAGCTTACCTTAAAACCAAGAAGACTGGTAAACATGAGTTGACAGTCCCCAGAGAAAAAATGCTGCAGAGTGGACAGTACTGTTTTGCAGCAGCAGAAAGTCCATCCACCATCATCAGACTGTCTGTCTCTGTTCCACTGTCTCAGGGTGGAATGCATCTCCCAGGACTTGCCACTGGCTTGTAGCATCAGTGTTATTGGGAATCAGTCTTTGTTCTTTCCCCTCCTTACCTCTACTTCTTGGGGGGTAGTGGAACCATCTGACCCCTTTTGGGCTACAGCCATATGTGGGGTGTAGAGTCAGGTTTGTGGCACAGAGGTGAGCTAACTGTCACAGGAATTCTTTGTTTTGTGTCTTTGTGTTTCAGCGAGGTGAGAACTAAGGAGTAGGAAGCTTACTATTTCACATGAAAGAGGGATGTGTGTGATTCCCACACTTTCCTCATGCTGCAGCAGTCAATGTGCACAACATACTGTGCGTGTGTGCATCCTTGGGTGGCTGAGCCGTGGTGTTTATTTTTGAATGGGGTGAGGGCTGTCTGCTAAGAAGTGCTGTCAAGAAGTGTAGTTGATGGACCTTGGAATATCTGGTGAAATTTGTGAGGCAGTCATGCAGTGTTCATTCATCTACCTTAGTTTCACTTAGGGCTGTACCATTTGTCTGCCCAAGTCTTGTGATGGTAATAACAGGGCTTGAGATTTTCTCCCCCACTTCTCTTTTTCCCCTCCCTTCTTTCGTGTTTCTTTCCTCTCATTTTCCTTCTTGCCCTCCTTCTCTCTCTCTTCTCTCTCTCTCTCCCTCTCTCTTTCTCTCTTCCCCCTCCTCGCCCCCCCCACCCCCCCATCTCCAGCAAGGCTGATGGATATGCAGACTATGTTAAGAAGCAAGCAATACTGTCACTGAGCTGATGGTGCTCAGTGACTCCTCGGGCTTCTGGCTGGTCTGTACTGCAGGAGCTTGACACCCTGACCACTGAGGCATAAAAAACAGAGAATTGGAAGCCTCAGCCTGACAGGCACTGGAGCATCCCCCAGAGAGGGTCCACGATGTGTGTCTGTGTGTGAGTGTGGGGAGGAGGGCAGTGGGGATGGTGGGGGAGGAGGGCAAGACAAGAGAGGATGAAACAATGAAATGTCAGCCCATTCCCACACACAGCCCTGCTGCAGCAGTGATAAACGCTTGGAAACTGCTGCTGCCCATCCATGGCGTGCACAGCATCAGCATGGCATGGACTGAGTCTGTGCAGCTCCAGGAGAATAGGAGAGGGGAGGGAGAGAGGGGTGGAGGGAGAGAGGAAGGCATCAAGGGAGAGGAGGAGAGTGCTGGGACAGCTGAAAATGAGGTATCTGTTGTCCAAGGGGAGAATGCTCCCTGTTGGGGTGAAGCTCTTGCAGGCATGCAACAGCTCATTGCGAGCTTTGTTTCAAGCCTGGGATGCTCCTGGTGCATGAACGACAGGACACTTCTGTGCACTCCATGCAAACAGCCCACAACAGGGATCCAGGTCTGTCCTGCAGTCCTGTCCACTCTGTCCCTGTGTCCATGCACTGCACAGCTCTCAGGAAAGATGTAGCAGCAAGACTCACTCCCATCTACTTTTGTGTGTCATGTCAGTCAGGCAGCACAGCTGTTTTGTGCAACTAAACCAGGGATAAACCTTTGAAAATCTCACTTCCATGTGGAGAGGAAGAAATGCAACCCCTGGGTAAGGTGGTGTGTGATAGCCTTCCTGTAGAACAGGCACCCACAGGATTGAAGGATTTCTGTGTGCCACACATTGGTGGGAGAATGTGACCATGACTTCAGGACTGGGAAACATTGTGACTCTCACAAGTGAAGGTCCCAGACAGACTGCTGCCTGTGTGCTTTGCAAGCTTGGGCAAGCACCAGAAACACAGGGTTGGGCCAGAGACCAGCTGGATGCCCAGGGGCTATAGAAGCAGGGAAGAATCAATGAGGACTCTGGGTGAGACAACAGCCTCAATTGTGTTGATGCAGAGACAGAAAGGACCAGAGAGAAGCTGCTGTGTCCTGCAGGAGAGAGATGGATCCCTGACTGGTGGAAGGCAATGGGGATGCTCTTGCCACTGGCTGCAGTATGTCGAGTGGCTCCTAACATCTCTTTGGGCATTGTCAACTTTACTGTGCCATGCTCTTTTAGAATGAGCACTCTGACAGAGGTAACCTTCAGGCATTGGAGTCATCTATCAGCCATAGGGACAAGAGCAGAAAAGAACTGTAGGTGCTGTGTATATCCTTGAGAAGAAAGGTTTGAAACAACTCCATTTTTCCTGGGTCAGGAAAATTAATTAATGAATGAAATGAATTAATGAATGAAATGAATTAATTGCATTCCTTAGAGGCAATAAGGAAAACCCTACTCTGAACTTGTGAAGAGTTGTTATAGGCATAGCAAGGTGTGCTAAGTGTGGAAGCACTTGCTCCTGCATGCTTTGGACCTTCTCTCTATGGAAGCTGTGTTGGGGAGAGAGAGTAGGTTGATCTTGAAAGTGTCATGGGACCAAAGGACTGCAGAAAAGAAACAAGGAAGAGATACTAGCAGAGACTTCCTGTAGCAGATCAATGATGGGCTGGTTCTGCTGTCAGCACACTCAGTCTGTTCATGTTGCAATGCAGGTGGAGAGGCAGCTTGTTTTCACTGAAGCAGAATCATGTGGAGATCAAGTCATCCTGGACTTGACCCTAGGTTTTGGTGACCAGGGCATCATCCCCTCTTCCCTGGGACCAGTGTGCCAGCAAATGGCCTAAACCATGGCCAGGGGACCCAGATGTGATCTCCAGGTTTGGTCTATGGATTGTATGGGACAGGGATGCTGAGCCTGAGGTGCTTGGGACACAGTGTCAGGAGTCCACTGCCTAGCTGGGGTTATGGCAGCTCCTGGGTATGGGGTCATGGCTGTGCCAATGACAAGGACCAAAGCAGGCAAAGGTCATGGCAAGCATCTGCTGTGGCCTGTCAGCCCTCAAATCTTGCCTTAGGAAACATACCCTTTCTCCTGCTGTGCTGTGCTTGTATATATTTACATGAGGGAGAGGCAGAAGGGAAGAAGGAACAAAGAGAGAGAGGAGGAAATCTGTAATTCAAGGAACATTTCTTAATAAAACAGCAGCAGTGTTGGTATTTGTGTGGTGGAGGGGCCAGGTCAGAGTCCCATGGTGCAAGGCTCTGTTCTGAAGAGCTTGCAGCTGAAGTATGAAGCAGGTGACATGTGAAGAGAACAGATGGGAAGAATGGGCGTTGATGAGGAGATAAATAGCCATAATTTTTCAAGCCTTTTTTGTGCTTTTGTCTGGAGGGTTCAAATCCATCTGAAACGGATGCAAACATCCCTCTCCTTGGGTTACAGTGTTGGAGAAATATCTGGGACCATGACTGTGTTTTCCTTGAAGCATATCCAGTATTTAGAAATTGGATGGTTTATTTTCTCCTGCAGCAGAGACTGTAACTGGACAGCCCTGAGTCCTGTAGGGCTGGAGAGGCAAAGGCCAGCCCCATCAGTGTGTCCCAGAGGCTTCTCCATCCCTCCTCATTTCCTTGCTCCTGCAGCAAGTTCAGGAGGCCTGGGCTACAGCACAAAAAAGACACATAAAAGATGTTTACACCCATTTACTTAATAATTTATTCCATATTCTGCTTCCTCAAGGTAGAATGTCCACCAGTGCTTTTGCTGTGGCCATCAGTGGAGCTGAGCACACGCTGGAGAGCCCCTTTACCTCAGAATGGTAACTGTCATCTCAAATCAAATGACCTTTTATTGTCTTTGTCTCTTTAACTTAGGGAGCGAGTTTTCTGGGAGCCCATACAGCCACCCACAATATTCAACATACAATGACTCCTGGAGGTTTCCCAACCCTGGACTCCTCGGTAAGTGTTCACCTGTGTCTTGAGAGATCAGTGCAAGGTATGCAGTGTTTGTTCACCCCTAGGGTGGGCAGAATGTGTGTCCCAGCTTGTCCTCAGTCATGCTTAGACCCAGAATGGAACTGCAGGTCTGCATTGGAGTGCACGATTGTTCTTGGTTCACTTTGCCAACAAGAAGACCTGGCCCAAACATCTTGTCTTCCTGCTTCTGATAAAAATCCTTCCAGAGACATTGCTGGAAAAGCAGAGTCATCATTTTTTGAGGGTAAGGGACCCTGTTCAGGCAAAACTTGTGGTGCCAGTTTACTTACAACCAATTGTAAGCTCCGCCACTTCCTGTGACATTGCTGCTTGCTCGTGCATGTGCTTTGCATTTCTCCCTGATCTCATGTTGTGTTTGCTTCCCAGTTGTGTGTACGCTTACTCCATCAGCAAGGGACCACTGGTACAGCCTCACTGATGCCAGCATGGTCCCTATGAGCAATGGGAGACAGAAGCCCTGTAACTCCTGCAGGATCATGGCCCTCATGTGAAGGATAAACATAATCCATTTTACACCCCGTCAAAAGCTGGCCCACTTTGACCTTATATACATGTAGCATGCAGTAATTAGAATTTTTCCCTGCATAATTTGCATGGATGAGGTAAGTAAAATACCAATTAATTGTCATCTCTCAACACAGGAGTAGCATGCCTTAGAGATTTCCAGATTTATGGATGACAGGGCTGTTATATGTGACCTCCAGCAGCGAAATAATTTTGAATTTTTGTCGTACTTTTTTCATCCAGTTTCTTTGTTTTAAGTAATTGAGTCCCCATGTAATTGAGCCACCCAGGCTGTATTCATCATGGTTCTTGTCCCTAAACAAATCCTCTGGGAGCAATAGACAGCCTCTGCCTCTCATGCCATGGTGCTGGTATAATGCTGTTATTTGCTGTGCCACATTTAAGGGTTTGTTAGCGCTTCCATCATAAATCAACAGACAGATCTTCAGCTAATATGGATGGGCATAGCTGCACAAAGCCAGGGGAGTCTCCGTGCTCAAACCCACTGTTTCCATGGCCACAGCCAGTGGTGCTGGCAGAATTTTGGTTGAGCAGCATGGGGAAGATGCTTTTGCCAGAGGCAAGAGCACACACCATGCTTTCATCATTTCTCATTTTGCAACTCCTTTTGAATCAGGAAATCTGCTTCAGCAATGCTCTGCATCATGGATAGGCCTGGGAAGCCAGGTTTTATGTAACTTCTTAAATTTTTCTCCTGAAGTGTTAAAGAAATTGGCATGATACTAAAAGTAAATGACAACCCAGCTCTCATCCTGCCCTTCTGCATGAAGACAAGGCTTTTGGAGAGGCTCCTGAGCTGTTTACTATGTTCCTGCCTGTAGATACCCACCTCCACTAGAAGGGTGTGAACACTGTCTGGAGTCATCCCAAAGCCATTCCTGAGCAACTCCACAGGCGTGAGCAATGGCCCTTCCATTCTGTCAGCAGTAGATTGCAGCCATGGCCTGCTCAGCTCTTTATTTGAGGTGATGGGCTTGTACCAGCTCTGAGCATGCTGTCCAGGGCGCTGGGCAAGGTAGGTCCCTGTGATGCCCTGAAGATGCTGGACATGGGTAGGTCTGGCTCAGCAGAAGACTTTGAAACAGAGGCTAGTCATAAGACTAGCTGCCAGGACCTTTTACCTATGCTATACCCTTTTTTCTACATTCCTTCCTCTTTTTCTCATTTCCTTTTTGGATCATGCATTCTGGGGGCAAATTCCAACTCATCTTTGACATATGAGCAGTTATGGGGCTAGTGTGCTCCTCACAGCACAGCTTGTTCTCAGGCTGGAGGGGATTTATCCAGCAGTATTTACCCAACAGCATGCTGTGAACATGTGTTTAAATGAAGCAAGGGCAAAAAAAGAATCAGAGGCTATCATATTTTCCCAGAAACTAGCTTTCTTGAGATTGAAGTGTTTCATGCTATAATGTCACTGCTGATTTTTTTTCTGTTGGAAAATGTAAAATATGTAATCTTGGCTTTCTTATTTTTGTCCTCTTTAACATACTTTGTTTCAGCATTAAAAAAAAAAAAAAAGAAAAAGAAAAAGAAAAAAGAAATGCGAGTTTTTATTCTGCAGCAAGTCCTAAGGATGAACTTACCATTTCTGTTCAGTCTTGTCACAGAACTAGGGAGGAGTGGAGTTTCCTGGAGAGGGAATCTCCTTGACTGACCATGGGTAGGTCCAAGTACAGTGGTATGATCTGATCAAGAATGTGTCTGCAATCAACCACAGTCTATGGGTCAGATATCTCTTGGGCCTTGCAGAGATCCCTCTTATCCACAGTGGATATATCTCCACGCAGTGGAGAATAGGTTAATTTGAACTATATCCAGGATGCTTCCACTCGTCTCAGGAGTATACATGAGTGCATTTAGTAATTCTCTCCTGAGAACAAGCTCTGGCAGTACCGGCCTCAGAGCAGAAACCTTGACAAAATTAATCAGGATTGGTACATTGCCTGACACAGTTTGTTTTACAAAGTCCTGCTGCTTTCACTGAAATGAAAGTGTAATACTGGAAGCACTTAGCAGCACCCACATTCAATTAATTCCCTGTGCTGGCAAGGAAGAATTGCACCACAGCAATCACACAAGTCTGAGACCTGTGAAAGAGGAGCTAAAAGAAGAAATGCCATGATTTGCAAGTAGAGGAAAGGATACTTGGATTGAAAAACTTTATTTGGGGAAGAGTAAAGAGAGATGAGAATGGTGAGAAAGCTTTGGGTTTTAGTCCCCAGTCTTTGTCCTGTATGTGTGGAGCAGCAGTGAGGGGTGTGAGGTGGTGTCTGTCAGCGGAAGGCAGAGCCACAGTCATGCAGACACTGGAAACTGGTTGTCTGGCCTCAGAAGAGCACCAGCTACTCACCATTACCCTGCTGTCTGCTCTGCCCTTGCTTTGATGCTTCTCACCTCTGCACCAGGCACCAAGCCTCATCTGCCCCAGGTGTCATGAAACCAGTGTAGATGGGGGACTGTGCTCCCTCCTCTCCGGGACAGTTCCAAATTCTGTGCCCCATGGCTCCTGGGGAAGAGCAGACAATCAAGCCATGGTCCTCTAGAATTGTCAACTGAAGCAGAGGCAGAAGAAGTCAGTTAGTTATCTGCTGCAGCTTTGCAGTGTCTTCATACTCTTGCATCCTGCATCACCCACACCACTGGTGGCACCCACACCTCTCATGGTGTCAGAGACATGACAGGCTTTGCTGTGGGGAATGACTCAATCCTATCTCGACCACAGCAAGAGTGAGGACAGATCCCAAGTTCCTGGAGGAATGTGCTGGGAAGAGGACATAAACCCTAGCTACATGCGTGGTCTGACTTAGCGGCTAAAGTAGCTGTCTCCATCTCAAAGCCAAAGAGTTGAGAGAAGGAACATATTTTTCCTTTATTTTTTTCCCCCATATTGTTCTCCAAATGACCTGCAAGCAGTACAGTGCACACGGAGGCATGTGCATGAGTGCATGGGAGGCAAATGTGCATGTCTCACGTGTACGTGCTCATGTTGGCACATACTGGTGCACACCAACACAGGATCAGTTCAACATATGCATGCTAAGGGCAGGTAACAACAACGCTGTCGAATGAAGAAAAAATAATCCGTTTTGTGCTGGCTTGTAGCTTTTGGCTCAATCCCGCTCATTGTGCGTTCTGTTCGATGCAGTGGCCCTGCTCACACACAGATGTGATCCCTGTGCGCTGGTTGGGAGGGTTTGGCTGCACCGTTGCTGTGCCGTGCGTGCCAGTGCTGGCAAGGCATCACACAAGGGCAGGGCTTGGAGCCTCTTAATTAGGATTAGATTCAATTCCTCTGTGAGATTCTGTGGAAAGATGAGAGAACAAGTAGGCACTAGAAATGACTGTGTCAAGAAATAAATTGATGATAGTATGAATTAGAAGGGAAAAACGGCAGAAGGATGGACTAGTCTATTCTGGATGGGGGCATGGTGACAGGAAGAGTGAGTGCTTTCATTTTTCACTTTAAATACAAGCTTCTTTGATTGCACAGCTGAAAGGCAAACTGGCAAAATCTAACTTGAGAGAAATGTAAGGCCTTTGGAATGCATGGGAGAAATATTGGGCTTTTTGTAGCTGCATTGAGCCAGAACAGATGTGAAGGAGGAGAGAGTGTGAAAACAAAGGCTTTGACCCCCAAAAGACCTCATTTACCCCAAAACCTCAGAAGGCACTGCATCTAGCTCTGGTGAGACCCACACACTGCTGCATGAATCAGGGTGAAATTGTTTGGTGCTGCTGGATTCCTCCTGTATGTTTTTCACCCCTCTGCGTGAGCTGAGCTGGTGCCAGTGGGGACTGGGATTTCTGATGACCACCATCACTGCCTGCTTCACATTGACCTCCTGGTGCTGTGATGGGTGAGGACAGCAGTTCCACCTGGCTGTTCACGGGCCTGTGAGCTGTTTTATCTCAAGGTACTACCTGCCATGATCCCCAGGGACATCTGAGCAGCTGGATTGGCCATGAGGGGCTAGGGGCCAGCAAACTGCCCCCAAGAGGGCAGCTCTCAAAGAACATCCTCAATACCCTCAATGCTAGAAGTGGCATGCACATGTCAAAGTCTGATGAACTGTTAACTTTTGCCTTTGCTCATTCAATAGCGGCCAAATTGACCAGGGAAGTTTTCTGTGCTTTCAATGGCTTGAGTTTGCATGGGATACAAAGTATACAGCATTTAATTTTAATTTTTAAATTA
>VWZV01008352.1:12363-26269 GCA_013397155.1 Irena cyanogastra
TACACCGGGAGCAGGGATGTGACACTGGGAGCAGAGATGTCACACTGGCATGTGACACCGGGAGCTGGGATGTGACACTGGGACCTGAGATGTCACACTGAGAGCTGGGATGTGACACTGGGAGCTGGGATGTCACACTGGGATGTGACACTGGGATGTGACACCGGCAGCAGGGAGGAGGAGGGCTCAGGGCTCAGGGCTCAGACGAGCCCGGACAAGCAGCAGCTCCGGGGCTGTCCCTCCCTTCCCCGGCAGAGCCCAGGCCAGCAGCCAGCACGCCCGGAGTGAGCAGGAGCCGCTGCTGCTGGAGATCAGAGGTGGGACCGGGTGTGTGTCCCGGCCAGAGGCTGCTGGCAGTTCATTAGCCAGCACTCGGGCACTAATTACCTTAATTACCTTTACCTGCTCCTTCCCCTGCCTCCAACCTTCCCGCTCTCCCTCCCGCTGCTCTCTGGCCCCATTTCCACTCTCACCTCGGAAGCTTTCCTCTTCCTGCAGCTTTTAACGACTTGACATCTCTCCTTTCTGTAAAGCCAGTGTTTCTCCCCCGGCCGAGAGCAGCTGGAGGAAGAGGAGGCTTTTAGCAGGGAGGAAAAGCCACCAGGAGCCCCCAGCCTGTCCCTCCCCGGGCAGCAGGGAGAGGTGCTGGGGAAAGGCAGGAATGCACAGCGAACTCCTCCTCCCTCCCTCGAGAAGGGAAGGGATGCTCAAAGTTCCTTAAGTGCAGTTAAAAAAAGGTCACAGCAGAACGGAGGGATCAGCCTGTTCCTCAGCAGGGCCATCAGCTATGCATGAGCGCTCATCAGCTGGGACAGCTCACCCCGGAACGGGCAGGTTCGGCTGCAAAACGAACTGCTAGTGGATTTATCTTTGTTAGCTCGGCGGGAGCGGAGCTGGCTCTGCAGAGCCCCGGGGGAGCAGATCTGCAGGGATTGGTCCCTCTAGGTGCTCCCCAGCCCAGGGAGCTGCAGAGGGCTGAGCACACGGGGCTGTGCTGGGCTCTCCTTGTCCACAAGGCAACTGCACAAGTTCAGCTGCCCCAGAGAAAAGCTCTTTGTGACCCAGAAACTGCCAGGGAAGAGATTTGGGGGTTTGATGGCACTCTTTAGGTGCAGGTGAGCCTGAAGCTTCCACCTCCCTCTTCTCCCCCTCCCTCACAGCCTTACCTGAGGCCAGAGCAGGCACACGGGGACAGCTCCTGTCCCTCTGTGCCACCCGTGTCCCACAGCATCCCCTGGGAGCAGAGCACGGCTCAGGGTTCAGCTGAGCCCCCCTGAAATCACCTCCCCAGGACAATTCTGATCACACCCAGGGACAGGCAGAACCCAAGCACCCAGAGCCACAAAAGCTGCCACACGTTAAAGGAACCACGGGGAAGATAAAGTCACCCAGCACCACCGAGGCTCCAAAAAATGGCAGAGTTTTTATTCCCCTCAGTGCAGAATATTCTTTACAGCGTCAGGTTTTCTTAAAAAAAAAAACAAAACCAAAACCTCTAGACACACACAGACAGTGCTGTGAATTTCAGGATCTGCGGCTGGAGTCTCTAAAATGAGAGAGGTCAATGCACAGAGAAATCCTCACACTCCAGCCCAGTTTCAGAGCAGAGCTCCCTGGGTCAGGGCTAGCTACAGCCACTGCTGGGCTCCTGCAGCAGCTCCTGTCTGTGCCCTGTGCCTGGGCAGCTCTGCTGGCTGTAAAACTGCTCTGAACACCACTCTGCAGCATCCACAGAGCACAGGTTCCATCAGAGACGTGATGAGTCAGCTCCACGAGCCCTGACACCTTCTCACACTCACACTTGGAGGGAAAAAAATATCTCAAATCTAAGTCAGAGTCACTCAGCTGCTTCCTAATGAATCCTTACAGCTGTCAGAGAGGGTTTCTTTCCTTCCTGCAGGCAGTTTTAAGGGAGTTCCAAAGAGCTATCTGGGGAACGAATTAGTGCTTCAAACCCAAGTTACAAATCTATAAAACAGATTAGTACACTTCACATAAGGCCACAAACACTGAGGTGTCAGTGCCACCGCTGAGGATCGTTAAACTGAAATCTGGGAGTTAGCAGAAGCTTTGTACCTCCCCTGCTGATCTTCAGTTCCAGGGGGAGATGGAGCTTCCTGAGCCCCCCGGGAGCTGTCAGGGAGAAGGGGGGGGAGCACCACTGGGAGGGGCACCTCTGCTAACCGGGCAGCCAGGTACTGCTCCTGCCTGACCCCTTTCCTTCCACTGAGCAACAACCACACGGCTTTGAGGCAGGAGCAAGTCCTGGACAGGCAAACCTGCTGGGCCAAGCTGGGAACGTGGATCTGTGCTCCTGCTGGTCCTCCCAAGCTGCCCTTCCCAGCAGAATTTAGCAGAACAAATCCTTCCTCCCTGGTGGTTTTGCTTTTAAAGCCAACGGAGCTTTGGGGTCTCACCAGAGGCGAGGGGTCAGCTTGGAGCCAGAGCTGCAGCATTGCCAGGGTGGGTTCTTTTTGGGTGAATAGCTTCTCAAGAGAGGTTCCAGGCACTGCTTACCCTGACGATTCGGACCATTGCTTTCAGTTCAAGTTTTAAAGTGCAAAACTTCGTCGAGTCTTTGGGTTCAAAAGCGTCAATTCCCACGGGGAGCTGGGACCCGTGGGGTGAGTGACAACTGTGACAGTGCCACAGACAGTGACACAACAGCTCCAGCTCTGCTCCCTCTTTGATTCCACACTGTCAGCAGCTGCTGCAAATCCCCTCCCCGGGCAGGCAGGTGATGTGTTGTTCCAGAATGGATTAGTAACACTCGGAGCTGCGCTTGCATCCCAGCCCTTTGTAGGGGATGCTCACAGGGGGCTTTGGTGGTGCCCAGGCTGCTTGCAGGAGGAACAGGCCGGGTTGCAACTCCTCCCCTGGTGTGCAGATGCTCTTCACACCTCCCAGGAGCACTTGTAAACTGTGAATAAATATGTCCAAGAGCATCTCGTGGTTTAGATAAAAGCAAGGTATAAAAATCCGCGTTAGGTTTCTGAAGCTTTGGTCTAAACTGGGCTGTGACATCCTCTGAGCTGCTGAAGAGCCCCTGGAAGGTTCCCTGCTTGCAGCACAGTCCAGGCCACGGGCTCAGAGTGGTTTTCCTCTCCTGGATGCCTCTGCCCTCAGAACATGAACAGATCATCCTTCTCTGCCGTGCTGGGGTCGAGTTTGTTCCAGTCCACAGGAGACAGAGTCTCTGCACTCTGGATGTCCTGAGCTGTCAGCCCCGTGTCCAGGACCTGGGGGTTTGTTCTCGACTGGGCCAGTCTGAGGGGCACAGAAACCCAGAGTGAAACACAGAGTGAAACCCTGAGAGAAGCCCAGAGAGGAGCCCAGCCCCGGGTGGTCCCACTCCTGCTGCAGCCCCACGTTCCAACAGCCTCCCGTGGAATGGAAACACCCAGGAAGGAGGAAAAGGCAACAGGGGAGCTGGCACAGAACATTGACAGCACTCTCGAGTCTGCTGCGGCTTTGCTGCTGGCTTCTCCCACCACTTCCCCTGCAGGCATCCTGGGAATGTGCAGGCTGGACTGCCACACATCACTGGCCCGCAGAGCAGAGCAGAGCAGAGCAGAGCAGAGCAGAGCAGAGCTCTCCTCCCTGGAGCCATCCCTGGGAGCTGCTCCCAGCCCCAGAGCAGTGACTCAGCTCTGCTGCTGCTCTGCCTGGCCCTGCCTCAGGACAGCCAGGGCTCAGCTGATGTTTCACAGGATCAGCTGGAAGAGCTTTTCATCCCAGATGTTTCCCAAGACCCAAGGAGCCCCAGTTTGTTGTTGTGTGATTTAAACACCCCCGTGAAAATACTGCAGCACCAGGGCTGGGGGTTAACTCAGACCTTTGGGGTTTCATCCAGGGCAGGCACAACCTCAAACAAAGCCTGAGATGAAGCCCCAGTTTTTAATCCAGAAATGTGCAGTGGTGATGACGTGGCAGGAATGGCTTTGGGAGTGCTGCAGGACGAGCAGCCCAAACTCTGAGTCACCAGAGGGCCCAGGGTGATGTGACAGCTCAGCATGGAGCAATGCAGGGCACAGCCCCAAACCACCCACATCTGCTGCAGCCAGTGGGGCAGGGAAACAGAGACCAGGACATAAACCAGCCCCTTTATCAGCCCCAGCCTGGGACCAGGCTGCCGGGGAAGGGAAGCTGTAAATCATCCCTGAGAGCCAAACAGGACCTCAAGGGCTGAGCAGGAACTGCTGCAAACCCTTCTCCTGCCTCACTCCCTCCTCCAGCACTTCCCAGCCCGAGGGGGAGGAAGAGGAGGAGGATGGGACCCACAAAAAGCCACAACAACTCTGCCAGGAGAGGCAGGAAAACCCACCCGGGAGGAAACGGGTTTGTTTGGCTTTGCTGGATTGCTCAGCAGGCACGGGCAGGGAAGCCTTTAATTTGGAGTGCAAAGAGGAATAAACCCCATGAACTGATGGCCACACACCCTGAATCTGTGGGCTGAGGAAGAGCAAAGCCCCCAGTGCCAGAAGCTGGGACCAGCAGCCTGAAAAAGCCTCAGGGAGTGGGAGCAGACACAGCAAGTGCTTGGGGAATTCAATTCCCCACCACACACAGCCTCTCTCCATCCTTAAAAGGTTGTCAAAATATTTGGCTTCTCTGGCAGCCTTAAAGCCTATCCTTCAATCACCAGCTGAGGCACTGATGGGGCAGCTGCCCAGGTCAGATCACAGCCCTGATTAGATTAAGGAGCATTATTAAAAGCCAGCCACCAGCCAAGTCTCCGGGGCTGCTCCCCATGCTGAACGGTGAAGGGAGCGATGAGAATTACCTCGAAAACGCCTCGTCGAGACCATCATCCATTTCCTTTGTGAGGAGATAAAAAGAGAGACAAGTAGTTGCTAAGAGAACTGCACAGAAGTGTATTTAGAGATCTGGCAAAAAAATATCCGGGGTTCCTCAATCACCTCCTCTGCCACCTGCCTCCTCCCCAGGGAAAAGGTGAATTCCAGGGGTGCCAGGGCTTGGCCCTTTCCTCCATCCCAAACAGGCTGGTTCTGCCCCAGCTCCACCCCAGGAGAGCAGCACAGGGATGGGAATCACCCCCCTCAGTCTCCCAGCTCAGCACGCACGTCCTGCTGGGGAGGCTCCCGGCCACAGCTCCAGGAGTGCCCCGGGGCTTTCCTGGGCCAGGATCACGGAGAGAGCTCTGCACTGGCCCAGCAGGGACAGCAAGAGCAGCTCTGGGACCCTTCATCTGTGCCCTGCTCCCAGGGTTTCCCAGGAAAGCTTTTCCATGCTCTGTGTGAGGGCCCTGCTGTGGCCAGGCCGGGCTGTGCCCAAAATCCTTGAGGCACTTACAGACTTAATGCAATTAATAAGTAAAGTATGAAAGCTCTGTGAGCAGGGAGGGATTGGAGATTGCTGGTAAGCCTCCAGGATTTGATTCGGCCTCAGAGCTGATCTCCAGGTTTAACCTGGAAAGGCTCAGGCCCGCCAGGCTGGAGGAACAAAGGCATTTACCCTGCAATTCCCCAAAATCCAGCAGCAGGGGGTCACAGAGAGGGGCTGTGCTGGGGGTGAGAGCCCAGGCCAAGAGGGGCTTCAAGGGTCAGCCCCAGCCTGGCCTTGGGCAGCCCCAGCTGCTCTGGGCACCCCGTGCCAGGCCTGCCCACCCTCCCAGCCAGGAATTCCTTCCCAAAACCCCAGCCAAGCCCACCCTCTCCCAGTGTGAGGGGATGAAGCAGCACTGGAGAGTGCCCTGAGAGATGCACACCAGGGCTGCAGCACCACTCTTCTCTCAGAGATCCATGAAAATTAAACCACAGGACTGAGGACGTTCCCAGGAAGCCATCCAAGCTCCCACAGACACCAACAGGAGCAGGGAAAATCAGACTGACGGTGAACTCTAAGCTGGTTTTGGTGAGCAGCAAACAGAAGCCATCAAGGCACTGATTTGTGCCCCTGAACAGAGCAGGGAGGTGGTGCCTCAGTTAAGTGACAAACCCCTGAGAATCACTGCCCCAGAGCAGGAACATTCAATCACCTGGCAGCAGCATTTTCCACAGGGCTTTGCCACCCTGCCCACCCATCCCCTGAGCCCGAGAAGGGCAGCAAGCACTGAACACCCCTGCACCATTCCCAGCTGTGGGCAGCCTCCCTGAGCAGCTCAGCCACCCCAGAGCTCCCAGCTGGCCCCAGAGCAGCCCCAGGACGGGAGCTGGAGCCCTCCTGGCTGTCCCTTACCCACACCACGTTGTTGTTGACCGAGGGGCTGGGCCCAAAGCTGCTGTTGTCCAGCCCTGGGGACTCCGTGCCGCTGCCCAGGGGGGACCTGGCAGGGTCCTCAAAATCCAGCAAGTTCCCCATGGCTGCTGCTGTGGGCAGAGCAGAGAGGGAGTGAGGGGAGAGGAACAGAACCAAAGCTTTCTGCAGGAATCGCTTCCCTGCAGGAGTGGAATCCAAGGGCTGCACCAAATTCCTGCGGGACAGCCCCAAATCTGAGCATGGAGGAGCTGCACCCACCCGGGGGGCTGTGCTTTACCCAGCACCTGAGGACCTGCCAGAGCCTTTGGGAAGGCTCCTGGGTGCCCACTGCTGCTCAGGATGAGCCCCAGGCCAGAGCAGCCCCTGGGCAACACCCCCAGCTCAGCCCACAACATTTCCCAAAGCTGCACCAGGATTTTCCAGGACTGAGGGCAAATCCTGCCCCGGGTGAAGTGCAGGCCTTGGGAAGCCTCAAACCCTCCCCAGCAGCCTGCCCTGGGGGGTGCAGGAGCATCCCAGCTCTGGAGCATCCCCAGGGATGCTGGAGCTCATCCCAACACCCACGGCAGCCCCAGGCTGGGCTCATCCCCACGTGCCAGCCTTTGGGAGGGATTCCTCCAGTGCTGAGCCTTCCCAGGAAGAAGCAGGACGTGCCAGCCTGGAAGGAAGCCCAGTTTAATGCTGTTTTTCTCCGTGCCAAATCCTCTTATCTCGGTGGCCAGCGTGGAGGAGGGATCAGCCTTTTGTCCCACTTCTCCCTGCCCTGCACCTCGGAGGCAGCAGAGGAGCCAGGCCAGGCCCTGAACTGCCAGGGGATTTATGATTCAATTGCTTTATTTCACACACCTCCCCTTCCCCAGGGGCATCTGGCTGTCCTCCTCCCTCAGTCCAGGGCACGGGGAGGGTTTGGGGTCTGACACAGCCCCACAATGCAGCTCCAGGCTGAGGGGAGGGTTTGGGGTCTGACACAGCCCCAAAATGCAGCTCCAGGCTGAGGGGAGGGTTTGGGGTCTGACACAGCCCCAAAATGCAGCTCCAGGCTGAGGGGAGGGTTTGGGGTCTGACACAGCCCCAAAATGCAGCTCCAGGCTGAGCTCACAGGGACGTCCCAGCCAGCTTGCCTGGGGCAGGCGCAAACAGACCTGGGCTGGCAGCAGGGGATGTTTAAGGGGGAGAAGGAAGCACTCGGCTGGGGGCAGCCAAGAACTCGGAACTGTTGCTCCTCCTGGCCTTCAGAACCCTCCCAGGAGGGCCCCGTTTGGGGACAATCCCTCAGGCTGTCCCCTGCCCTGTTTAGGGACAATCCCCCATCCCTCAGGGACATCCTCTGCCCTGTTCAGGGACAATCCCCAGCCCTCAGGCTGTCCTCTGTGCTGTTCAGGGACATCTTCCATTCCGCAGGGACAATCCCCAGCCCTCAGGGACATCTTCCATCCCTCAGGGACAATCCCCTGTGCTGTTCAGGGACAATCCCCAGCCCTCAGGGACATCCCCCATCCCTCAGGGACAATCCCCATGCCTCGGGGACAATCCCCAGCCCTCAGCCTGTCCCCTGTCCTGCTCAGGGACAATCCCTACCCCTCAGGGACATCCCCATCCCTCAGGGACAATCCCCAGCCCTCAAGGACAATTCCCATCCCTCAGCCTGTCCCCTAACCTGCTCAGGGACAATCCACACCCCTCAGGGACATCCCCTGCCCTGTTCAGGGACAATCTCCATCCCTCAGGGACAATACTCAGCCCTCAGCCTGTCCTCTACCCTGCTCAGGGACATCCCCAGCCCTCAGGGACAATCACCCGTCCTGCTCAGGGACATCTCCCTCCCTCAGGGACGTCCCCAGGCTCTGCTCTGGTGGCTCACCTGTGACAGGGTGGGCAGGAGCCCCTGGGCCGGGGCTGCTCGTCCCTTCTGCCGCCAGGATGGACCTTTCCCTCTTCTCCTTCTCTGCAAAAGGGGAAATCCCATCACTGCCTGCAAGCTCTGGGAGAGCAGAGGTGGGGACAGCTCGGCCAGGCCACCCCAGGGTGCTTTTGTCACCTCAGGGGAGATGAAAGCAGAAGCGCCAGCAGGGCCGGGGCTCTGAGGCGCCTCGGGCCCGCAGCAGGGAAGGGGCACGGCCAAAATCTGCCTGGGTTTGCAGAATGTCCACGGAAAACTGGGAATTCGGGAGGCAGGGGGAAAGGGGGAACACCAGAGCGACCCCCTGAGCCCTGGGGGAGGGAGGGACACTCACCTTCCTTTGCTGCCTGCCAGAACTCAAAGGCGATTTTGAAGGCCTGGGCCACGGTGAGGGTGACGGCCTGGGCCTGAGGGAGCAGAGAGCAGGACACGGCTGAGAGCACTGAAATCAGTCACTGAAACATCTGAAATCACTGAAATCAGTCACCGAAACATCTGAAATCACTGAAATCAGTCACCGAAACATCTGAAATCACTGAAATCAGTCACCGAAACATCTGAAATCACTGAAATCAGTCACCGAAACATCTGAAATACCTGAAAGCACTGAAATCAGTCACTGAAATACCTGAAATCAGTCTTTGAAACATCTGAAATACCTGAAAGCACTGAAATCAGTCACTGAGACATCTGAGATCACTGAAATCAGTCACTGAAACATCCTAAATCAGTCACTGAAACATCTGAAATATCTGAAAGCAGTGGAATCGGTCACTGAGACATCTGAAATCACTGAAATCAGTCACTGAAACATCTGAAATACCTGAAATCAGTCACTGAAATATCTGAAACACCTGAAAGCACTGAAATCAGTCACTGAAATCAGTCACTGAAATACCTAAAATCAGTCTTTGAAACATCTGAAATAACTGAAAGCACTGAAATCAGTCACTGAGACATCTGAAATCACTGAAATCAGTCACCGAAACATCTGAAATATCTGAAATCAGTCACTGAAATCACTGAAATCAGTCACTGAAACATCTGAAATCAGTCACTGAAACATCTGAAATCACTGAAATCAATCACTGAAACCACTGAAATACCAGAAATCACTGAGATCACTGACACCTCTGACACCTCAGCTCTGCAGGCTGCAGCTGGCCTGGGTGTGGCAGAGCCACCAACCCCTGATGGAGCAGGGGCTGCCCCGGGTGGGACACGGCCCCAGGGGTCGGGAGGGAGGGAGGGCAACCACCAGGGACACAAGGGCCACCTCCACCAGGGACACAAGTGTCACCCCCTCCAGGGACACCAGTGCCACTCCCCCAGGGACAGAGCTCAGAGCAGCTCCAGCCCCAGCAGAGCACAGCAATGCTCCCCACACCCCAAACCCGCAGGGTTTGTCTCCCCAGGCTCTGAACACAACAAACCCCGAGCCAGGGCTGGGACCTGCTCCCCTGGCAGCCCCCAGGGACAGGGGGGACACAGACAGGGCACAGCACCCCCCAAAAGCCAGGCAGGGGGGCAAGGAGACCCCCGGGGCCATCAGTGCCAATTAAGGCTGGCAAGCAGGAGAGCTCATTTGAATGTTGGAGCTATTTACATCCTTGATGGAAGTGCAAATGCTTTATGGCAAAAAACCCCTTAAATATGGTAATTAAGTATGAAACTCCTCACAGCTGTTTACAATTTAAGCTGTCACATCTGAATCAAGTTTAATAGACCCAGCTACTGTTGAGAATTACCCAGGAACTAAAAATATGGACTAATTATATGCCTGTGACTGGGAGCTGTGGTGCATCCAGGGCCCCTGCCCCGGGGAGGGCTGGCTCCCAGGCTGGGAGCAGGGATCACCTCAGCAGCAGGAAAAAGGAAATTATTCCTAGTTTTTGCCACAAAAGGCTCTGGAGAACTTTATTTGGAGGGGGATGCACTGAGCTGATGTAGCACTGAGATAATTCTTTTAGCACCAGGAAGATTTAAATTTTAATTTGCAGAGCGAGGCTTATCTCGGCCGTGCCAGGATGGGAGCACACGCCGAGGGAAGGAGAGACAACTTGTAGCTCCCATTATTCTCTCCAAGGGAAAAAAATGAGCTGGGAGAGGCAGAGAATATTAACAGAGCTGAGCTCCAGGCATGGGGATGCTCCTGAGACCACGCTGGGATGCCAGGGCGGGAATGACCCTCAGAGGGGATTTGGGACATCCTGTTCCCTCTGCCAGAGGCACCAGGGAAGGATTTCTGGGGGCAGAGGGGTCTGAGCTGCCCTTCCTCTCCCCCAAAGCCCCTTCCTGGCACGGGGAGGGGGCTCTGCCAGCTCTGGCTCCACCAGGGCTCTCCTTGCCCCACTCCTCTCTCTTGTCACCAGGTCCCTTCCCGTCCTGGGGCACTGGATCAGAGGGAAAAGGTGCCAGGAGAGCTGAAAGCAAAGCCCAGGCTCTTTCCCACAGGCAAGCTCTGCCCTGAGCCCCATCCCTGGCACACAGGCAAGCCCTGCCCTGAGCCCCATCCCTGGCACACAGGCAAGCCCTGCCCTGAGCCCCATCCCTGGCACACAGGCAAGCCCTGCCCTGAGCCCCATCCCTGGCACACAGGCAAGCCCTGCCCTGAGCCCCATCCCTGGCACACAGGCAAGCCCTGCACTGACCATTTTCCGTTTGGGGCACAGGAAGGCGTGGCACTCCAGGCTCTCGTTCAGCTGGTTCTGGGCAATGTAGGCAAACACTTTATCGTGGGTCTTGTCTGCCGTGCAGTAGGAAATCCTGAAAGACACAACAGCACGGGCTGGGGCTCTGGGGACAGGCTGCAAAGCCTCCTGGGGCTGCCCAGCTGCAGGGATCACAGGGATGGCACCAGGCTTGGGCTGGGCAGGGAGGGAAGCCAGGGGGGGATCCACGGGCACCACAAGGAGAGGTGGGAGAAGAGAGAAGAGAAGAAGAAATGTTTTTTCCCATTGTGGGACAGGACAGGCTAGAGAAGGGGAAGGTTCCAGCAGAGCAGCACCTCACAGGTGCTCTGCCTTCAGAACAGAGGCTCACTCAGGTTTTCCCTGGAGGATGAGGAAGGAGAAAGGAGCTGTTCTCAGCCTGGGATTTCATCCTTGAGGCAGGCGTGCCCAGGACAGGCTCTGGGATGCCCTGAGACCCCTGAGCTCAGGGAGGGTGGGAGGGAGGCTCAGGCTCCTCCCTGGAATCCCCACAGCTCTGCAGCAGCCAGGGGGGATGAGCAGCAGGCCAGAGGAGCAGCCCAGAGCCAGGAGAGCAGCCCGGCACCCACCTGTAGATGGAGATGTTCTCGATGAGCTCGTTGGTCCTGCTGTCGTTCAGCACAATCCCTCGGGGTGACACTTTCAGGGTCACTTTCTGCAGTTTCTTTCCACTTGCTTTTGCCTTTGGGAGGGAAAGGAGGAGGGGAAGTCCCAGGCTTTTAACCCTGCCACCTCCAAAGGTGTGTGAGCAGAGTGGGGATGCACACTGCTATCACCACGGGCTGACTCTGCAGGGAAGCAGGGAGATGGGAATGTGCTGGAGCAGGGCTGGGAATTGGGGGGTGGCTGGGAATGTGCTGGAGCAGGGCTGGGAATCAGGGGGATGGCTGGGAATGTGCTGGAGCAGGGCTGGGGATTAGGGGGATGGCTGGGAATGTGCTGGAGCAGGGAGGGGGATTCAGGAAATCCATCCCTCTGAGGTTCCAGTGGGACAGTGGCTGTGCTGGCTGGGAACAGGAGGCTGTCCCATTCCCTTCCCCTCTCAACCCTCCAAACCCCGGGAAGGAACACCCAGAAGGGCCCTGGCCAGGCTCCAAACGCTGTCCCTGCCCTGAGAGGAGACTCAGCCCCGGGGCAGGCTGACTGCAGCAGGTCAGGGCCTCCCCACACAGCCTGGCTTATCACGGGCAGCCAGAGCCCAGCCACACACCAGCCTTGCCCAGTGAGCCCCATCCCACAGCCCGGGCTGGTCCCAGGGGCTCCCAGAGCCTGGAACTGTCTGCACTTCCCCCCACACCCTTGGAGGGGCTGGGGCTGCAATCCCGACCCCTCTGGGGCTGCAATCCTGACCCCTCTGGGGCTGCAATCCCAATTCCCTGGGGCTGCAATCTCAACCCCGCTGGAGCTGCAATCCTGACCCCCCTGGGGCTGCAATCCCGATTCCCTGCAGCTGCAATCCCAAACCCCCCAGCTGCAGCTCTGAAACTCTCCCCGTGGGACTCCCCCAAGGGGGAGCAGGCCCAGCAGGGCCGCCCGGGGACACTCACGGTGGCCACGATCCGTTTGACAGCGGCTGCAGAGAGCTCCTCTCCCTTGGGCTGCTCCACCAGGGTCATGCCCATGTACTTGAGGCTGAAGAGCATCCCCTCCAGCAGCGTCTCCCGCGTGTCCGTCCAGTTCTCGGGCAGCTCTGGGGACACAAGGAAGGCTCGGGGAGTCACAAACCCACAGCTGTGCCTGCAGGAGGAGACGGGGCAGGGACCCGGCTGGGAGAGGAGGCAGCAGCACTTCAGCCACGAGGAGTTCACCCGGGAGCCTGCCCTGCAGCCCTCCAAGGCAGCAAAACAAACGCCACAATGTTTTCCACCGGCGGCAGGAACCCTTCAGGAGGCACCGGTTGAAGTGGGAGCCCCCAGGGCAGGGCTCGGTGCCCTGACCCTGCACAGCAGCACCTGCACAAGGAGGCTAAGACGGGATTTGCTGCTAAGCCCGGGCAGCTGCTGGGACCCAGGTGTGACCCAGGTGAGGTGAATCAGTCACCCCCAGCCCCGAGGGGCCCCTCAGCAGGACAGGTGTCTGCTCTTCCCTTGGAACCACCACAGAACTCCTCCCCGAAGTGCTGGGGGGTTGGAAGGAGGGTTCTAAATACAGAGATAGGTGTGGGGCCGAGGTGGAAGTCAGGTGGGCGTTCCTAGGCCCGAAATTCCAGCCAGGAGCCACCTGCAGCCCGGGACGGGCAGCTCCTGCTGCAGGAGCCAAAACCCCCAGCCCGAGGAGGGACGGGAGAGACAAAACAGCCCCGAGGCTCCACTGCCTGCACTGAGCCGAGCCCTGGGCCAGGCTGCAGAGGGCTGGGGGGGTGCCCAGGCTGTGCAGGAGGGCGGGGGTCTCACCTGGCACACCTGGAAATGGCCAAGGACACGTGGACGCTGTGCTAAGCCGGCGTTGCCAAAAGCCAGGGCTGGTGTGGCACACAGGCGGCTCGTGTGCCAGGACGGGCACTGGCCCCAAACCCCGACCCGGGAGCCCCTGATGCCACCTGCAGCGGGGCCCTGGGCACCCCCAGCCCCCGGCACGGAAATAAAGCGCTTTAACCGCAGCCACCAAAGAGCTTCGGGAGGGGAAGGGCAGCCCGGCGACAGCGACACTGCCCCGCACGTCCTGAGTCACCCAGCCACGGGCACGGAGGGGTCACAGCGCCTCGAGGGCCACCCCTGCAGGGCCACCCCCGCTGCTGTCACACGTCCCCAGCTGTCCCCAGGCCAGCCCCGCTCGTGTCCCGCCGCCGCTCATCATAATCCCAGGTGTGACACGCCGGGCCGCTCTCATCGGATCAGCGACAGCCACAAGTGCGGTGTCGCCCGGGGGGTGCGGGGTGGCCCCCCCGGCCCCGGTTTGGCGCCTGGCAGGGCCCGGTGGCCGCTCGCCACGGGGCCATCGATCGTGTGACGAAGCCAGCAGCGGGACGAGGTCACAGAGTGCCCGCCGGGCTCCAGCCCTTGTCCCAGGCTGGGGGACGGGGACAGGGGACACGGGGACAGGGGGACGCTGGGACAGCGGCACCCCCACCCACCCA
>VWZV01008352.1:26327-48117 GCA_013397155.1 Irena cyanogastra
GCCCCAGCGCAAACTTTCCTGCGGCGCCAGCGCTGACCGCGTCCGGGGGCGGGGCCATGCAAATGAGCGGCGACGTCAGCGTGCCGCGCCCTGTGCCACGCCCTGTGCCACGCCCACCCCCCGCCCGGGGCCCCGGAGCTCCGCGGGGTCCCTAAAACTCTGCGGGGTCCCTAAAGTTGTGTAGGGTCCCTAAAGTTGTGCAGAGTCCCCAGAACTCCGCGGGGCCCCTAAAGCTCCTCGGGGACCCTAAAGCCGTGCAGTCCCNGCCGCTCTCATCGGATCAGCGACAGCCACAAGTGCGGTGTCGCCCGGGGGGTGCGGGGTGGCCCCCCCGGCCCCGGTTTGGCGCCTGGCAGGGCCCGGTGGCCGCTCGCCACGGGGCCATCGATCGTGTGACGAAGCCAGCAGCGGGACGAGGTCACAGAGTGCCCGCCGGGCTCCAGCCCTTGTCCCAGGCTGGGGGACGGGGACAGGGGACACGGGGACANGAGGGTCCCCAAAGTTTCTCAGGAACCCTAAAGCCGTGCAGGGTCCCCAAAACTCCTCGGGGTCCCCCAGGCTCTGACAGCACTGCGGGGACACCGTGACCCGGCCACACCCAGGGGCTGTGGGTGCCCCCCAACATCGGGGGTTGCTTCTCCCCACGGATCTTGCCCCCAAATCCCTCCCCCACACGCCTGTGGGGCGCAGCTCTGTGGGGATCCCCCCCTTTCCCCGCTCAAATTCAGGGCAAGGAGCCCCCTCCACTCGCTCCACGCTCAGGTGACCCCAAAACCGTTGTGTTTGCAGGGGGTTCAGAGGGGGTTTGGTGCCCCCAGCCTGGGGGAATATCCTGTCACGGAGTTCAGCCTGAGCTCACGTCACCCTGCATGTCACCAACTGCTCTGAACGTAATTGAATGGAAGATTAAAGCCCTCGCAGGCTTTCTGAAATTAAAGGGATAATAATGAGGAGGTTAAACCCCATATTTGGGATTTGGAGAGCAATGCCTCCCAAAGCCTGCTATTCACAGAAACATTTGTGTAATTGAAAATCCCCTTTGTGGTTCAAATTTAACATTCTCCTCTCGGGTTTGCAGCTGGGAGCTGAGGCAGGGCAGTCGCAGCAAGTTCCTGCACCTGGGACACGAAAGGATGAATCCAAAAATCCCGGTCTGGCCTGGGATGGAGCCCTGGTCTGCCCCACTTGGTGCCTGGTGTGAATCTGAGCACGTGAGGGTGAGCTGGGGACGTGACCAACCCTGGAAAGGAGAAACTTCCCAGAGCTCAGAGCACCCAAACACCAAAACCCCAAAAACTCGCAGTGTAAGGAGCAAAGGTAAGCACTTCCACAGCCCCTGCTCAGTGCAAAACCCTCTGCAGGCGTCTCTGCTGATGGGAAGCTCCCACTCAGACCTGGAAGCTGCAGGGGTTTAAGCCAAGCTCAAATGTTTCTGTAAATCATGGGTTGTACCACACTCGGGTTTGTCCCACCCCCAGCACAGCCAGGCCGTGCTGAGCTGGTGGAAACCAGGCCCAGGGCAAGGAGCAGCAGCAGCTCCACTGCAGCCAAAGCCTGCCAGAGACACGCCAGGGCTGAGCTGAGCTGAGCAGGGAGAGGGGAGAAACCTGGGAATGGGAGCAGTTTGGGAATGGGAGCAGTTTGGGAATGGGAGCAGTCTGGGAATGGGAGCAGTTTGGGAATGGGAGCAGTTTGGGAAAGGGAGCAGTTTGGGGATGGGAACAGTTTGGGGATGGGAGCAGTCTGGGAAAGGGAGCAGTTTGGGGATGGGAGCAGTCTGGGGATGGGAGCAGTCTGGGAAAGGGAGCAGTTTGGGAATGGGAGCAGTCTGGGAAAAGGAGCAGTTTGGGAATGGGAGCAGTTTGGGGATGGGAGCAGTCTGGGAATGGGAGCAGTTTGGGAATGGGAACAGTTTGGGAACGGGAGCAGTCTGGGAATGGGAACAGTTTGGGAAAGCTGCAGGATGGGATGCCCACGGCTGCTCCCCCACAGTTTCCTCCTCCCAGGGCTGCTCAGACGCTGCCGAGAGTGGCTCAGATCATCTCCTAATCCCCAGCAATTAGAGCCTGGTTTAAACCTGAACGCAGAGGATTTAACGTCTCTCCCCGAATTCCATCCAGGAATTAGCCCAGCCCTGCAGACCCCGGGGAACCATAGGAAAATCTCCTTATTTCTCTGAGATCTGCGCAGGAGATCCGCTCTGAGCCCCGTCCTGCGGAGGAAGTGCCCCAGCCCAGCCCGCAAAGCCCGAGGAGCGGCCGGGCTGTGCCGGGAGCGCCCTCGGTGCCAGCCCGTGGCAGGAGGAGCCCGGCACAGCCTGGCACGGAGCCGCAGCCCCTTCCCGGGGGGACAAACGCCCTTGTGACCGGGGGGGCCGGGCTGGGGGTGAGGATGGCAGCGCTGAGCCGGCGGCTGAGGGCAGGGCTGGCAATCAGATTTTTGGCTCAAAAATGCACGGCAGGGCGCAGGGAGCGGGCTCGGCTTCCCTGGCGGCTAAACCCTGCTCGGGGCCCATCCTCGGCTGTCCCTCTGTCACCCCCTGAGGGTGGAGAGCTCCTGGGAGGGCTCTGTGACTCTGCACATCCCTCTGCTCCCCTCTCTCCTCCTCTGTGCTCTTCAGCTCTGCCAAGAGCAGCTCGGCTGAGCCCCCGGGCAGTTCTGAGTTTCCTGAGGAGTTGGTCATTCACCAAAAGGCTGCTCGCCCTCCCGGGAGATTTGTTCCTCCTGCAGCTCCTCCCAGAGCTTCCAAGGAGCTAAACCCTCCTGCAAACCCTCCTGGCACGCTCCAAGGATGCAGCCCGGGGGAAAGTTGGCTGGAATTAGTTCTGTGTTGGCTGGAATCAGTTCTGTGTCGGCTGGAATTTGTTCTCCCAGGGTAGGAACGCAGGGACCAGGAGTTCAGTCACTTATTTGGGTTAATTCTGCTTTTTATCACGAGGAATTCAGGCCTCATCCCAGCCTCGTGTTAAACTGGATTAGTTTTACTGACAGCGCTGGAGCTTCCAGATTGACACCAGCACATCTCGTTATGTAATGCAGCAAAGATAAAAATACAGCAGGGCAAAGTATCAGCTGTTAGAGGAAATAACTGGAGCACCCACACATTTAATGAATGCTGGAAAATGGGGGGAGAAATCCCCGTGCCGGAGTGCTCAGGGCGTTTCTGTCACAGGCTCCCAAAACACTGCACAAATCCTGATTTATTTCAACCTTGTCCCATGCTGCTGGCAGCCAGGACAGCCCTGGGCAGGGCAGGGCAGGGCCCTGGGGAGCACCAGCAGGCAGGGAGACACTAAACCTGGGGTGCTGAGTTCTTCTGGGAAGAGCCTGCCACCCCATCCCTTGGGTTTGTGTATTTCCTCTGGGAAAGGTTCCATCCTCCTCCCATCCCTTGGGGGTTTTTGTGTATGTCTTTGGGAATACACTTTGTGTATTTCTTTGGGAAAGGTTCCATCCTCCCCCCTTCCCTTGGGTTTTTTGTGTATTTCTTTGGGAGAGGTTCCATCCTCCTCCCCTCCCCTCGGGCAGCTCCCGGCTCCTTCCCCATCCTCTCCTCCCCACCTTTGCTGCCCCGGGCCACGTTTCCCTGCCAGGCTGGGGCAGAGGTGCCCGAGGGAGTTCCCCTGGCCCGTGTGAGGTGTCCCCAGCCCAGCCCAGCCCAGCCCAGCGCCTCCAGTGACAGCCACTCTCCAGTTTTCGCTGCAGAGCCCTCGGGGCAGCTTTCCCAGCAGAGCTGCCCTGCCTCTCCCTGCTGCACTCCTGCAATTCCTGCTGCGATTTCTCTCTCCCTTTGTCCCTTTCCCCAGCTGTTCCCCCACCCCTGCATTCCCAGGGCAGGTTTTGCTGCTGCTGGTGTCACTTCACACCCAGGCTGTGCCAAATAACAAATTCAGGGTGCAGGCACCAAAGCAGCAAGGCTGCTGTGGAACTCCAGATGGGCAGTGCCCCTGCTGCTCTGCTGGGCAGATTTGGGAGCTAATAATAATTGTAAACATCCCTGAGCACCGTGTTTAATCCTGGTAATCTCCTTAGCCCAGGCTGCTGTTTGCTGCCTGGGACATCCCTGCACCCCGGGAGTGTCACCAACAGCAGCTGGGACTGCAGCAGGGATTGCTCTGCCAGCACGCCCTGCCCTGGGGAAGAACAATTCTATTGATTCCATTCCCAATCCCCGTTCCCAATCCCAATCCCTGTTCCCAATCTCAATCTCAATTCCAATCAATCCCAATGCTGTTCCAAATCAATCCCAATCCCAATCCCGGACTGGCCTCACCCGCAGCCTCCCCGCCCTGTCCCCTTCGGGCACAAAGGGGACACCGAGCTTGTCCCAGCCCAGGGGCGCGGCCCCACCTCCCCTCCCCGGCTGTTTCCCATTGTCTGTTCCCAAAAGAACGGGAATTGTTGTTGGAGCAGGAAGGCAGCTCAAAGCCGAGGTGACATTGTCGCCGCCGCTGCTTCCATGGCAACCCGCGTTTGTTTCTGGGAGCCGCTCCACGATAATTAATTAAAAACCTCCTCTGCACGTGGGCCCTGCCTGAGCACCCCCGGGGCACGTGGGAAAAAGGAAATAAAAGAAAAAAAAGAACTTTTCTGGCCTGTTCCGGTCACTGGGAGCACGCAGGGCCACCCGAGGATGCTCCAGGGAAATCCGCAGGCAGGGAATGATTCCGTGCTGGATCCCTGCCTGCCGTGGGAGCAGGGAGCAGGAAAGGGTTAACCCGGGGAGCGGAGCGGAGCTGGGGCTGCGGCCCTGCCGGGAGATTCCCCGCGGGAGAGGAGCAGGCTGGCAGCACCTGGGAAGGGATTGCCGAGGAAAACTCAGGTGCAGGAGGTTTTTGCACTGAGATCCATTCCCGGCCAAGGAAAACTCAGGTGCAGGAGGGTTTTGCACTGAGATCCATTCCCGGCCAAGGAAAACTCAGGTGCAGGAGGTTTTCCCGCGGGAAGAGGGGTGGGACATTCCCTGGAACATTCTCTGGAAGATCCCGGAATTCCCGCGGGAAGAGGGGTGGGACATTCCCTGGAACATTCCCTGGAAGATCCCGGAATTCCCGCGGGAAGAGGGGTGGGACATTCCCTGGAACATTCCCTGGAAGATCCCGGAATTCCCGCGGGAAGGGCCGTGCCTGGGCGCTGCAGCCAGGGCGGGTTCCTGGGCTCCGGAGCTTTCCCTGCCCTTCCCCAGCCTGGCAGAGCCCGGGCAGAGCTGGAATTCTGCTGGAATTCTGCTGGAATTTCTCCCCCTCATTAGAACTCCTGAGCTGTGGCGATCCTGCCGCCTCTCTCCAGGCTCAGGGATCTCAGGAGGATCCCGGGAGCAGGGAATGAATCGTGCCCTCACCTGCTCCAGGTTTCCTCCCAGCGACCTTCCCCAGTCAAACATTAACTCTGCAGCAAACAATCATCAGGGAGCATTTGCTGCCTTTAATAATTAAGGCTTTTATTAATCACCGGCTGCACTTGGAGCAACAGGCAGCAGCAGGACGGATTGTGTTGTCATTTAGGGGAGGAATAAATGAATTCCACTGCCAGGGAAGGAGGTGTTCAGGTTCCACCGCACTTCTCGGGGTGTGGAGCTGTAATTCTGCAGATCGTGAAGTGCCAAGGCCGGGCAGCTCTGCAGTCCCAGCTGCAGCCGGGGCAGTTCAGCAGCTGCAGGAGCAGAGCAGAGCCCAGGCAGGCAGGGAACCCCTGGAACCAGGAGGGGAGGAGAGGAGGAGAGGAGGGTGTGCTGCTGCTGCTGCTGCTGCTCAGAACCCGCCTGGAGAGAGCAGCTCTGCCCTGGGCAGCTGCAGCTGTGCTGGGAGCCCCAGGAATTCAGAAATAATCAAAACCCCAGTGCCGGGGGGCAGTCCCTGGGCAGCTGCTGTCCCAGGTGCGGTACAGAACAAATAAAGTCACTGCAGAGCCGCCCCGAACAGCTCAGCTCTCCCCGCTCCCGTTTCTGCTGGGGCAGGCAGGGCAGGCTGGGCTGGGGCACAGAAATTGCAGAGGGAATCGATTATATTGGTTTGTGTAACTGCTGGGAAACATCAGTGCTGGAAAAAAACAGGAGGAAACGCTCCTGCTTGGTCAGAAAATGATCGTAAAGCCAGGGAGCAGAAGGATTCAGACTGTTGGATTTAAAAGAGGTGGAATTCACATCTTCCTTTGCCTGAAGTTTGGCTGTGGGCAGAAACCTGAGCACAAACCCAAGGATTTCTGAGCTCTCTGGGCATCCCAGGTGAATTTCCTCTTCCTTCACACGATAACAAGGCTGTAAAGTTACATTCAGGCATCGTATTTAGGAAAAAATGGATTTTTTTCCATGCTGTGGCGCTGGGGAAAGCTCAGGATTTGGTCTCCAGGCTCATCCAAGGCGCCCTGGGCCCTCTCGCGGCTGCTGGGGACAGGACACGAAGGAATTTCCCTTTGATTTCCTACCAAACACCCAGTTCGTGCTGTGGGAAGGAGACGTTTGGGTTTGGAGTGCAGAAAATCCATCTGTGGCACACAAATGTCCTCAAAAATAAAATGTTTGGAGCAGCTCCTGGGCACGGGAATGGCAGGACATTATCATATCAAATTATGATCATGAAAAGTAATAATAATAAATATTAAATACGGGTAACAGTTCCTCAGGGAAGCCCTGCAGTGCCTCCAGCAGGATCCTGGGACAGAGGAGTTGGAATTCCCTGGGACCTGGAGGATTTTACCTGCAGGCCAAAGCCCAGTGGTTCACCCCAAATCCAGCTGCAGCATTCCCAGAAAAGATTTCACAACAGAGAACTGGGCAGAAACAGAAAACCAGGGAGAAGCTGCTCCTCCCCTGTGTCTGCAAAAGGACAAAGGCCAAACCTACAGACTCCAGCAAGTCCCAAGAAATTTAAATTTACCTGGTTTTCTTGGTTTTAGGGCCCACAGACAGGGGAAGTTGCTAATTTGATACAGGAACCCAAAACCAGCTGTTCTTCCTTCTGCAAAAGGAAAAACTCACCTGGAACAGCAAACCTAACAAACCCTTTGTGCTTCTACATCAGGGCAGTTAAAAAGGCAAAAAAATGTTAAAATTACTTCTTTTTATCTGCAAGAAAATGTTTATTCTTTGTAAACCCCACAGGGAAAAAAGGATGCAGCCAAGACCAAGGAGTGAACAAAAAGGGTGCCCGAGGGGGCAGCAAAAGGGGGAACCTGAACACAAAAATCAGTGACAATATTCCATGTTCTGCACAGGATGGGAAACCTCTGACAGCTCTGAGCAAACTCCCATGGTGACAATGACACAGGGTGGTTCCAAAATGCAAACCACAGCCACATGCACACCTGGCTGAAGCTGGAACCCAGAGACTCTGGGACTGAGAGGATGGAATTGGGATTCTTCTGCTAACTCAACTGTCCTACTCTCCTTTTTTTGTTGTTGTTCCATGAGGCAATGTGCCAATTAACATCATAATTTAAAAAAAAAATATTTTCATTTAGAACTTCCAGAGTTCACTGCCATGTTACAAAATCCTGAAGCTGGGGCTGGATTTTCTCCTGGCTTCCCACCCTCCCACTCTGACCCACTGCAGAAGCTGCCAGTGCAAAACCCCTTTCTGTGGCTGGAAATCCACAGTTTTAACTTGGTGCAGCTGGTGAATTTCCTTGAAAACTCCTTAACAAAAACCCCAAACTCCTTTGGCAGCGGGGCTGGAAACCATTCAGACTGAAGGGGAGATAAAGTGTAAATCACAGCTGAATAAAATAAAAAACCCCAGAACTGCAGCTTTTATTGGGCAGCTTTACAGTGTCTCGTGTACAGAACATTGCTCAGCTCCACCTTCACTCTCCTGCAGGCATCTGGAGCCTCCCAGGGCAGAACCAAGCCCAGAACAAGTGCTGGGTTTGCAGCAGGATGGGCAGAGGATGGAGCCTGGCTCTGATCAACACCCAGAGCACCACGAGCAGCTTGCAGCAGGCTCTGCACTGAGCTGTGATACACAAGCTGGATGACAGTGAAGGGGGGAAAAAACAGTTTAAACCATCAAGTTTCCTCTTGAAATGTCTTTTCCCAAGGCACTGTGAACAAGACTGTTGAGCAATTCTCCAGGACTAAAAAACACCAATGGGGATATAAATATTTCACACAACAACCACCATCACATCAGCAGCTATTCTTTATTCCTTCCCTCCAACAACGCCCCTGGAATTTGTTTGGTCCTTTGAGGGGGGAAAATCAAATTATCTTCTGCAACATCCACGTGTTTGTATTTAATACATCTATAAATCAAAGCTTTGTTGGGTTGTTTAACCCTTTCACTGGGAAAACTGAAGGGTTTTCCTCACAGGATGAATCTGCCAATCCAATTTGATCATTAAATTAAAAACTGAGGAGAAAGGGTTCAAAACCAAGCAAAGCCCTGTGTTTTTTTTTTCAAGAGGAAACCATACAAGAGTACATAAAAAGGCAAAATTGGCTACTTGAAAACCAAGAATTGTTTTTAATGCGTTGGCCAAGGAAAATAAATCGCAAAGTTCTGTGAGGTTTTCTAAAAATTTACAAGAAAAAACTGATGGGCAGTTCTAGTCAACGCTCTTTTCTCCTGCTGGAAATGACAACAAACACAGTCCCACACGGAACAATTTCATCTGGACTGCAAGAGAGCCCTGGGGGCTCCTCCAGCCCCCGGGGCAGACACAACCTTGGCATTCCCTCATTTCTTCAGGGGCTGATAGACAGAGGCATTGGGGTCGAGTCCAGAGGGGCTGGGCTCCACGAATTTGGAGGAGTAGTGTGGGGACACGGGGCTCAGGGTGCTGGTGGCTGCAGTGTAGCTGATGCTGGGCATCACTGCCATCACCTCGGCGATCTTCTGCTTCAGCTCCTTGATCTCCTGATCCTTCTGCAGGATCTGCCCTGCAAGCAGCAAAGCACAGCACTCAGAGCAGCTCAGAGCTCTCCCCTCTCCAGCCTGGCAGCCCTGGATCAGCACTGGGCAGCTCCTGAGGTGTGGCCAGAGCTGTGTTTGGCCATCCCCAACTGCCACAGAACAGAGCTCAATGCTCCTGCTGTAATTTTGCATTATTTGGATTCACAGCTGCACTTCCCCCAAAGACTAATTCTATTTAATCTCATTTTTCTGCCTTTTTCCATCCCCCTTCTCCTCCCACAAGCCCAAGTATTTGGTCATAAAACCTGTTAATTTTCCAAGCTGTCCCATTCCCATCCTTTCTCTCTGAGCTTTCACAACACCACCACAGCAATTCCTGAAAGCAGGTGATGAAGAAACCCTCTGCTGAAACAAAACAAAACAATTTCTCCCTCTAATTAAATATTCCTGCAATCAAACAACCTTCTGCAGGGAAATTAAACTGGTGTTAAATGCAGAGTTATTGAATCTTGCTCCATGCTTTGCACAGCTGCACAAAGCCTGGCCTGGTTTTATGTTGGTTTTCTGCTCCCTCTGGTGGCATCACCAGCAGTGCCCACACTCCCTCCACCTGCTGAGGGTTAAAACAGGCTGGGTTCTCCCAAAATTTAGGTTTTATTTACTTGAGGAGTAATAAAATATTATTATTAGGATGACAGGACAGCAGCTTAATAACAAGCTTAATTTAATTAATTTATCTCTTTTAAAGAGAGACTTCTTTCAGAGCTTTAGATGATCTCCAGCTCCATGTAATGGTTTATAAAATGCAGAAAACAATCCTGAATTAATTTAAACACCTATTTTAATGTTTATTATCAGTTTGGTGGGCTGGGAAGCTGAGCTCAGATGGTTTAAGCTCCACATCCCCAAAGCTGCAAACACCAAATTCCCTCTGAGAGCTGAGCGGGGCCACAGAACCCCAGGATTTCCCCCCAGTGTGTGAGGAATGGAAGCCCCAGGTACCTTGGGCAATCTCCAGCTGCCTTTTTGCATCTCCCAGAGCAGAGAACAGGTCCAGCTTGATCCTGGTCTCTGCACTCAGGCTGTTCTCCAGGTGCTGGGTCTTGTCCTGCATGGCCGAGAGCGCCGACATCAGCACCTCCGTGTCCTTCTCGTTCTCCTTGTACTTCCTCAGCTCCTGCAGGGAAAACTGCCATCAGGGGGGCAAAAAGGCCAGCCTGAGGGGCAAAAAGGCCAGCCTGGGGGGCAAAAAATGCCAGCCTGGGGGGCAAAAAATTATCCGCCTAAGGGGAAATAAATTGTCAGCCTGGGGGACTTCACACAGCAGAGAGCTCCTGGAGTCTTTCCCCTTCCCCACACTGGGCCTGGCATTAATTAAAGTGCTGGTTAATTAAGGTTAACTCCAGTAAATACACGTGGCCACCCTGCAAGTGATTAAAGGTGTAATTACAGCACCATTTGCTCTGGGTCTCAGCCCTCCACCCGAAAAACCTCAAAATCCCTTTCCAAGAGGCAGCTGAGGCAGGCTGGGGGTGTGGGACACTTCCCTCAGGAAAAAAGGCTGGAATCACACAATGCTTACATTGGAAAAGGCCTCTGAGAGCATCAAATCCAACTAAAATACATCCCCAAGTGCACATCCATGGTTTTGGACCCTTCCAGGGATGTGGATTCCACCACTTCCACTGCTTTACAACAACATGGAAAAAGCTTTCCCAAAATCCAACCCAAATGGCTGATTAAAGGGATTATTTGTATCTCACATGAAAGCTCACTGTGCTGCAATGGCAGAAATTAAGCAAAGAGAAAAACAAGGAGCAATTATCCTGGGTGTAAGAGCCAGGCAACCTGTGGCTGGGAAAAAAAAAATACACACAAAAATATTCTATACCTTCAAATGGAGGGACAACAGTGCAAAGGGGAAAATATTAATGCCTGCAACAGAAAGCTTCTCTAACAGTCTGGAGATGCTCATAAAATTAAAAAGCTTAATTAGAGCTGGGTTTAATTATCTGAAAGCCATGCTCAAACACTCCATGGATAAGCCACACTTGTTGTCAAGGGTTTGGTAAATCCAGGGACAACGAGGCTGCACCTGTGATTGGGAAACGAGTCCACAGCAGCACCAGGTGGGTTTTGAAGAGGCATTAAAAATCCATTTTCATGCAGATTGTCAGTCTGAGCACATCTTTAGGACAGGAGTAAGGGCACACATTTGAGCTCTTTAGCTGTAACAAACCTAACCTTGTTTGCTGCACATCTGCCACAAAATATTTTCAATATTCAGGCACTTTCACAAAAAAATTAGCCTGGCCAGTACTCCAGACTGCCCTGAATCAGCAACCTTTAGTGAAATTTCTGATTTATTATAATGAGACTGGCTACAGGCTCCTTGCATGAGGAGAAAAATGCTATTGAGGGGATTCTACCCCAGCCTACACAGACCGGTGGGTTTAGGGGGGAAAAAAAACCCCAAACATTTAACCAACAGAATGGTGAGGATGGAGCCCTGGCCCTGCTGGGAATGGTGAGGATGGAGCCCTGGCCCTGCTGGGAATGGTGAGGATGGAGCTCTGGCACTGCTGGGAATGGTGAGGATGGAGCCCTGGCCGTGCTGGGAATGGTGAGGATGGAGCTCTGGCACTGCTGGGAATGGTGAGGATGGAGCTCTGGCACTGCTGGGAATGGTGAGGATGGAGCCCTGGCCCTGCTGGGAATGGTGAGGATGGAGCCCTGGCCCTGCTGGGAGCAGGGAATGGTGAGGATGGAGCCCTGGCCCTGCTGGGAGCAGGGAATGGTGAGGATGGAGCCCTGGCCCTGCTCCTGCCCTCCCCTGGGGCAGGATGTGCAGGAGCTGCACCCCCAGGCATTGCCGTCGTGCAGATCCAGGGGTCTGGGAGGGCTGGGAGCTTTCCCTGGGTGCTGCCCCGAGCTCCTGGTGCTCTGGCATTACCTGAACTTTGATTTCCAGCTCTCTGATCTGATCCTCCTTCAGTTTGATGTCGATTGTTAGCTTCTTGCACTCTGTCTCCAGCTCCCGGATGCGGCTCCGCAAGGTTTCGGTGCACTCGCCTCTGCAGGGAGAGCACAGCACAGGGAGCTGAAACTACAGCCAGAACTACAGCCAGAACTACAGCCAGGCTGCCCCTCCTCAGCTGCTTCCAACGTGAGAAATGAAAATAAAAACTGAAGCATGGGAAGAAGCAGGCAGCTTTGGTCTGCTCAGTGAAATGATTCCCCTCACGGCAACAAAGCAGAGTGACTCAGTGTCACACCTCAGGTGCTGGCAGATTTGGGATATTGATGGAATATTCATCAATATTCCAACGGAAGAGAGGTTCATTTCTTTCTGGGGAGGGCAGAAAAGCAGGAATAATTCTTTCCAGCCATTTGGAGCCCTGCAGGTTTAAGCTATGTGTGCTGCTGTGGGACTACAGAACCCTGCTGTGCTGAGCACTGGAGCCACTGCCCCAGCAGGACAATTCCAGAATTCTGGCCAATGTCACTGCACAAATCCTCAGTTCCCAGTCCCCACGTGAAAGGAGATGCTCCTCTGAGCAGGACACACCACCTCAGAGAGCAGCATCCAGGAACAGCAGGCAATTCAGAGCACACTCACCCTTTACAGGTGTAAATGTCAGGCAGGCACTGAGGCTCAGCTGCAGGGGAAGACATCTCCCAGTCCTCCCTTGTTCTAACACAAATGAACCTCTCCACGCAAATAAAGCTGTTTTTTGTTTTTAAATAAAAGATTTTTTAAAACAAAAGCTCAAAGCCAGGCTCCTCCTTCCTGCCCCAGAGCCTCCCCAAGGGCAGAGCACCTGGTAGCAGCAGCAAAGGCCACAGCTCGTGCAGCAGTTGCTTCTTCCAACTTCTTCCTTTTCTTTTCTTCCATTAATTGTTTTTCTACAAAGGTTCGTGCCTCCTGCTCTGCCTTTAGCTTCTTCTCCAGCTGGCTGATCATTTGTTTGTCTTTTTGTTTCATCTGTACAGCATTGTGCAATCTGCAGGGGGACAGGGACAGCAGTGAGCTCAAAATCTGGGTGCATTTGCCTCCCTTTTTAGGATTATTTAACCCAAAAATCCCCCTGTGGCACGTACTTGTTATAAGTGACAACACAGTTGGCTTTGGCATTTATACATTTGCTTTTACAAGTTATTATTGATCAAAGATTTTAACATGGTACCCTTTGTAATCCCTTTTAACTGCTTTTTAATACAGTATAATCTATCAGCTTTTGTATAACTTATATAAATTGTAGTGTGATAAATATAACTTAAACTTTCACATTATATTAAAATAGAAACTACTTACTGTTAAAAACTTTTGTGTAACTAACTCAAATAATAGTATAAAATAACTATATTAATTCAATGTATTTGTAAACTATTTTATCTAAATAATAAAATAACAGTAAGAAGAACCAAGAGACCAAGAGAAAAATTTACTACTGGCTCTCAAGTTACCAAGAGCTGCCAAAACAACAAAATAAAGCCTCAAGAAGAAATAAATATATTAATTTAATCTACAAAATGACATACAGACAAGTCAAAGGTTAAAACAAAGCAAAAAAGTTGCCTAAAACATGTAAACCCACAAGAATGTTTAAATATCTACAACTCTCATTAATATACATTTAACCAATGTAATAACAGGTAGATAAAAAAATAGTTTAAACTAACAGGGTGCTTTTGGCAGTTTGCCAAGCACCCCAGCAGTAAATATTGTATACATTTATATGTACATACAGAGTTATATACATATATAAGATTGTTATATATTATACACATATAAAATACGATGTATGTAATTTATGTTATATATTGTATAATATATACACAACATATATTGTATAATATATAGAATTATATCATGCTATATTATTTTATATTATATACATATATATTATTGTGCTGGTTTTGCAGTTATTGATACTTGGGGAGGAGGGAAGAGAGAACTGTTCCTTGGGGAGAAGCCTCCATGGCATGGCAAGGGAAGCTCCTCTCCCAAAGTCTGAAGACAGACAGTTCTAGAAGAGGCCAACTGGCTGAAAATCCCAGCTTTTGTCCCTTTGTGCTGTCAGTGGGAAACAAAAAGGCTGCAGGGGAGGAGAAGCGTTCTGCAGGTTTCATTGATTCCCATTATTTTAGTTTGCGTTAATAAAGTTGTCTTTATTCCCTTCTCAAGTTTTGAGCCCGCTTTGCCTTCCTCCTAATCCCATCCCAAGGAATAAGTGAGTAAATAACTCTGGGGGGTGCAGAGGCACCTGGCCAGCACTGGCCCCAGCACACTCACTGCACCTTGGCTGGGAGATCTCAAACTGGCGAGCCAGAACCAGGGCACAAACCGCTGCTTCTGCCCGCCTTGAACTGCAGCCACCACAATCACATATATATCTACAAAACACATTTATAAAATCTATTTATCCCCTGCTGGGCTCTCAGCAGCAGGGCAGGGAGGGCTGTGGGCACCTACTTGTTCTGCAGCAGCTCGTTCTCCTGGCGCAGCTGGCCCATCTCCGCGCGCGCCCCGCGCTCGGCCGAGCTCAGCGAGCTCACCTGGCTGCGCAGCTCCTGCTCCACCTGCCTGCTGGCCTGCAGGTCAGCCTTTAGCTTCTTGATGTCCTGTTCCAACCTGGCAGCACAAACCACAGCAGCACGTTGGCTTTGCTTTTATCTGTTAGCTTCTGCACAGGTGTTCGATGAAAGTCATCGATACTTACTTTGGGTGGAGTGTAACCTGTCAGTCAGTGCATGCACCCTAGAGCTCATATAAACAGTAATGTCATAAATATATTAGACCACAGCATAATATTAAAATACAGACCATGGGATGTTAAAATGCCTTTTTCCTGTACCTAACTCAGAGAATGGTGTACAATAATTAGATGCATTTGTGGACTACCTTACCTGAAAAACAAACAACAGGGACAAAAACCAGAACACCTAGAGGAAGAATTGATTGACTCTTTGTTATCAGGGAGTGTAAAAACAGGATGGAACCACAAGAAGAAATAAAATACATGGAACTAATCAACAGGATGGCACACCAACCAGTCACAGGTTAAAATCAAGAAAATCCCTGGAACAGCTCAACTCACAAGAATGTTTGAATAATGTATAAAACTGATGAACATGCATGTGCCCCTGTAATGGAACAGTAGATAGAGAACATTGCTTTACCCTACAGGTGTGTTTTCTGACCCATCACCAAAACCACCCCAGAGCTGGATATTTGTCTCATTATTGAATTTTTAAAAATCCTAAAGAGTGAACTTCATTTTTCACACTGGCAAAGACAATTCCAAAGGGCACTCTCGCCCCAAGGTTCAGGCAAGTTGCACACAAACAGCAGAATAAACCTCACACCATCTGCCAAACCCTCAAACCTTCAGCCCCCAAACAATCAACTCTGACAATTCTCTGGTTGTGTCCTTGCAATAATCAGCTTTTATGTAACTCCACATACACAGCTCCACGTGGAGCACACACACCTCGGAGCCTCCCACGAGAATTCACTGTCACTGCTAAAACAAAGCTATGGAATTGCATTTCCTCTGAAGCCTGAGGAGCTCTGAACCAGGACAGAGCCACACACAAACAGATTCCATTCTGGCCACAAATGCTGAGTTTGATTTGCTCCCCAAAGCTGAGCTGTGGGCCAGGCTGTGAATATTCTCTTGCAGCACATGATGTGCATGCCGAGTAAGGAGGATGTGTTAAGTCATCTCCAGCTCAGGAGTCAGTAAATTTAGTTTTAATTGCTCTTGAACAGAGACCATCTGCTCTACACTTGAAATTGTAGCTTTGGAAAGTTCCTGAAGATTCATGTAATCTTATTAATTAAAATATTGTTAAATAAAACACACGTTTCAGAGGAGAGGCACTCAGCTCACTTTGATTTTTCCCCCACAAATAAGGTTATTGATTCTTAGAATAAGAACACATCACAGGTGAATAATCAGCCTTTCCAAACTCTGTTACACACTTATTTAAAGCAAATACACCCCAGCCATTCTCACACAATCCTCCTTTGCTCTGCCAGCTATTGATTTGAGAGTTTTTAAAGGTCCATAAAGAAGATGAAGGTGGTTTCATTTCCAAGGCTCCATTCTGAATTAGTGGCAGTGGGACATTAACACCAGGAGAACAATCACAAAAGGCAGAAAGAGCTGCCCTCAGTGACACTCAGCAGTGCAGATGAATGGCTGGAGCTTTCTGATTTCTTAATGAAACATTTTGGGGTTTCAGTGCAGGGAAATCTCAGTCTGAAAGGCACTGAGAGAAGAGCTCTGAGAACATCATGTACCCCTGGGTGCAGAAGTGTGCACTCTGCTGCCTTGGGAAGGGCTGCAGGAGAGATTGCCTCCCACATTCCTCATCTACATCCCCAGTTCTGATTTTCTGTGCTGTGCCTGCCTTCCTAGGGCAGGAAAGGCTGGCCACCACCCCCTGCAGCTGACACAGGAAACCTTCTGCTGCTCCAATGCCACTGCAGGCAGGGGGGTGGGCAAGAGGCACCAGCCCCTCTCTGCCCCTCAGTGACGGCACCAAACTTTACATATATTTTAATAATAAATATTAGCACCAAATGGCCACAAATTCACATCAAAACCTGCCAGCCTGTCTCTGCAGGTAACACCATCTTAGGAAACTGAAATAAGCTGTGGCAGAGCAGCTTTTGCCTCACCAAGAATTTTCCCAGTCCAACTGCCAGAAGATGTCCTCGTTATCTGTGGGAATAATTAGTACATGAGACAGCTTGTTCATCACCTCGTGTGCCAAAGGCAGGACCTCTATGGATACAGACAGTTCTGCCAAGCTGCACTGCCAGGCTTTTTGTGGTTTTACTGCAGGGATTTTTAAGGGTGCTAAAAGGCAGGGGCAGGCCATGGGTTTTGCAGTGTAACGTGCAATAAACAACAAAAAAAAATCTGCAGCAATTACAGCTTGGACTTGTTCCATATATTGAGGCTGTAAATGTGTTTCACCTCAGAAATGACAGTGAAGTGGTAGAAGAAATGAATTTGCTCTGTACCTCCTGCCAAACAGCAAGGGGACACCAGGCTGATCCCAAATGGATCCCTCAGTGCCCCTGTTAGCAGAGAGCTGGGAAAGCAGCACTCAGACCACAGTGAGGAAGGGCTTGACAAGCTCCAGCACCGCCAGGAAATGTCCCAGAAAACCCCAGAGGCTCCTGAGCTCCCTCAGCTCTGGCCAGCAGGAATGGAGCAATTCCCAGGGATGGGCATCAGGAAGTTCCTCTCCACAAAACCCAGCACTGACATGGCACCAGACAGAGCAAACAGAAAAGCTCAGCTTCCAACAGGAGCAGTACTGCATGTAGAAAACACAGACAGAAACCTTAACCAGCAGGACCCTTCCAGACAGATCACATCAAGCGTTTCAAAGTTAACAGCCTTGCAAAACTCCTGGTCTGGACTGTCTTGCAGCCCTGTTAATCCCAAGTCCCCAGCAGCACAAGGAATATTTCACATTTGCTCCTGGTTACTCAGCCCAGGGCCATCATCTGTGGACACAAAAGGAAAGCAGCTTGAGTCTGCCATCCTGCTGGACTCCCAGCTAGAAAAAGCAGCTTTATTTGGAAGCTGAGCAGATCTGACCTGAGTCTGAACAAATGCAGGACTTCACTCAGCCCTTTTCAGGCTCCAGCAGCAATGCAGACTGAAAGTTTAATAACAGGAATGAGTAACACTCCTGGAAGTGGAAAAAATGATGAACAAACGCCTGGAACTCCAGGGACGGGATAATTGACAAGGTTAAAATAAAAAAGCACCATGAATTTTTAAATTTAAGTGCATCCATCCCATCCAATTTGTGAGTTTGTGCTCCCACTGGTGTGGGAGTTACACAGCCAGGCTGAGCAGAAGCAAGATTTCATGAATGATTTCAGGCAGCAGCTGAGGTTTGAGGCTCCTGGGCTGCCTGCACAGGGACACCAGGGACAAGAAACAGCTCCAGGGACCTGTAGCACAGCTTCACACCCACACACCCCAAAACCACTTGTCTGAAGAGGTTCAATTCCCTCTCAGGGCAGAGTAAGGCCCTTTCAGAGCACAGCTGTGGCCTCTGTCCTCCCCAGCAAGTCCCAGGAGCTGGAATTCCCTAAGGACACCATCTGTTCTGTTCTAGGCTCATTTCTGTGCTCCAAAACTCACCTTGGGCAAGGAGTGACCACCTGCTCTAAGCTCCCACACAAGGATTTCAACAGGAAATGGAAGCTTTAGACACAGCAGGCTGAACTCTCAGTGCCTGTCCCAGGCTGGCAGCTCATCTCTTCCCTTCCCTTCCCTCTGCTCAGGACTTGGGGATGTTTGCAACTGCAGCAACCTCGAGGAGCAAACAAAGTTATAGAGAGTGCAGAGCTGCCAGCTGAGAATGGAACAGCCAGCCAGGCCTGGCCAGGGGCTGGAGCAGCCTGCTGAAGGCAGAGCCACCTGCACCCATCAATGCTGTCACAGGTCAGGCTGGCCAGGGGCTGGAGCAGCCTGCTGAAGGCAGAGCCACCTGCACCCCATCAATGCTGCCACAGGTCAGGCTGGCCAGGGGCTGGAGCAGCCTGCTGAAGGCAGAGCCACCTGCACCCATCAATGCTGCCACAGGTCAGGCTGGCTGGCTGCTTTCTGATCAGCCTCACACAGGTTCTCCACAGACATTAGGTATCAATTAGTCTGGGTGTTTAATTGGCAGGGGTACATCAGTCAGGGTAGAGTGGTCATCAAAGGGTAAAATAATATTTCCATTGAAGTAATTGTGTTCCCACAGCACAAATCCTCAGAGATAAAAGCCCAATTACCAAAGGTACCTGCAGGGAAAACAAGCCTGATCTGCCAATTAAGTTGGCCAACATTGATTTGGTGGAATAAGGAATAAGAGACACGAGGCAGGTGGAAAATGCTGGGGAAGGGCAGAAGTGTGGAACAGTTTTTGTTCCAGACATCTCTCCATGCAGTCACACACTCTCCTCACTGGTGCTTTTCCTGGCAGCACGTGACAATGCCATCTGTCTCAGGGAGAGCCACTGCACCTCCCAAATCCATCTCCCTCTGAACTTCCAGGAGCAGATGTAAAGCTGGGGCTTTTCCACGCTGACAGATTCCCAGGCTGTGAGCAGAGCTGAGCTCAGCTCCACACCAGCACTGGCTCTCTGCACCCACTGCCTCCACGCTCGGAATTAGGAGATTAAAGCCAAACACTTCAAAGGAAAAACAAAACAAAACCACCTGTTCAGGCACCAAGAAACCTCAGTGACCTCCCTGGAGAGGCAGGGGTTGCTCCACAGAAGAGCTGTCAAGGACAGATGAGCTGATTTTCTCAGGTTTTTCTCCTGCCTTCCACCAGAGTATTTCTATGTCACAACAGAGCTGTGAGGTAGGGGAGCAGCAGACCCTGAGCCAGAAATGAAGCAATCTGCTCCAGGCTGCATATCCAACAAAACCCAGGAACACAGCTCCACACATCTCCTGGAGATCCCATCCCACCACCACACAATGCTGGCTTCTCTACGTCATCACAAATGACATTTTCCTGACAAAAAGCAAATGAAACCCCTGAGTCCTGACGGACCAAGGGAGGATGAGACAAGGCTCAGGCCCAACTTACCTTACCAGGGCATCTGGTTTGCTTAGCTGGTTATTAGGAATACAGTTTTCCATTAAGTCCTTATGTGTGCTCGGGCTCTTGCTGGCACATTTCTGTTTTTTCTCATTTTTAGAGGATGAGGAGGGGATGCTCCCGTTGGTTGCACTGTGGCTGCGGGGCGAGGAGTTCACAACCCCACTGACATTTTTGTAATTTTTGGACGAGGCAGTGCATGAGTCCTCTTTTAAGAGGTTTTCTGTACTTCCTACAAGATCGTTATTTAATCTTTTACTATTGATATGGTTTTCCATATATTCAATTTCTTGTATTTTAGAGTCTACAGGTTGCAAAATGTTGTTGTTTATTCCAAGGTTGTGTTTCTTTGCATCCTTGTCCTTTTCTTTCCCTTTTTCTCGATATTCCAGCTCTGGCAACGTTGCAGAGATTTTTTTACTGGCTGGAATGCCTCCATTGTGCTGCAGGAGTATTGAGGAATCCATATCAGATAATCCTTTGGCTGCTGCAACACCAAAGTGAAAAAAAACCAGCTTAGTTCATTAAATCCATCAATACAGTGCCACAGAAAGAAAAATCATTATGGACACATCCATCATTCCTTCAGGAAACAGCCAGTTCTGGAGACTCTCTAGAACAGAGAATCCAAAGTCACCAATTTTAAGGATTTTTGCCTCATTCCAGGCAGGAAACAGGGATTTAATAATAAACACCAGAGCTTCACACAGCACTGACTGAGCAGAGGGGCCATCATTCCCTCTTCCTGGACATTAACCACTCCAAACTGATCTCAGTTCTGCCCCTCTGAGTTCACCTCACTCCCACCAAACCCAGCCAGGTGAAGCAGCTCCTGCTCAGCACGCCTGGGCTTTGCCTTTCCTGGGAGCAGCAGAGAACAGAGAGCACATGAAGGAATAACTTGCCTTCCTCTGCCTCCCTCTCTTGCCTCTGCAGCATCTGCTGCTCTGGGGGCAGTGCCTGCTGCAGGAGCTGCATGTAGAACTCATTCTCCTTCTGCACCTCTTTCTGCTTCCTCAGGCGCATCTTGTAGCTGACGTAACTTTTAAAGCCAAAGCCCAAAGTCACAACAGGGTAGCCAATGCTAAGGAGAAAAAAAAAAGCAATATTGTTAATCAAACTATAGCCATGATAGCAAATTAATCAAATATATACTCTACTCATATACACATTCATATATATATATGAACGACTTCCATAGAAACTCATTATACATTTTATATAAAATGCCTAATAACTATAATTTTATAGCTCACCAATATTTCTAATAACACACGTTTATTTAATTTAAATACCTTTTAACATAGTAAAATATATTTTTATATATATAACCCCCCCATATACAGCCCTATATATAAACAGGCAGCATATGTTTGTGTATAGATGCATACACACATCCATATATACAAAAATATATAAAATTTTGCTGTTCCACAGGAGCTTTCAAGAAATGCTTGGAATATCCACACTGCAAATTCCTCACAGCACAGAAAGGTGGCACTGGGTCCTTGTTTACACACGTTTCTCATGGACTATTTGATGTGTGAGAGAAAAACTGAACAGCCAAGCCCTGAACCCAAACAAAAAGCCCTGATTACTCATTTTCCTGGTGAAATAAAGGCTAACAGGAAAAGGACAGAGAAGCACTTACCAGTGTGCTGCAAATGGACGACAAAGGTCCACGTGGAAGTTTTTTAAATCTTTAAATCTAATGGCTGCTTCAATATAAACAAAAAGTATCCACAGTGATACTGTTGGTAAGCACACACCTCTTTCTGTGGAGAGAAGGGAAACAGAGGCACCTCAGGGACACAGCACAGGCAGCAGGGACTTGAAAGTTATTTTTAGGACATTTCAGGAGTCTGAGGAAACAAACCTTAAAGATTTCACCTGAAAAGTTCATAACTTAAAAAAAAAAAAAGGCAAGTTCCCATCAACTTGGACGAGCACTGAAAATGAGTAATTCCTGAGGCTGCCATGAATTAAAATATTAAATCAGCTCAACAGCTACAGCTAAAACTGGCCCATCAGGTTCTTCCTTCTAAGCATCAGCCCTGAACAACTTCAGATAAGGCTTTACCATATTAATAGAGCTCCAAAACCAGCCCCAGATGCTGCAGGTATCTGAAATTGGGCACAAGTGGCTCCCAGCTGCTGCCATCAGCTCCCCCAGTGCCGCTGTCAGTGGTGACTGAGCTGCCCCAGAGCTGAGGGAGGGAGGATCCACAGCACCCTGCTCACCTGGCATCAACACAGAATGTTCCACAAAGCCCAGGAATCTGGGGAGTGAAAAGTTACCCCTAAAA
>VWZV01008354.1:0-123383 GCA_013397155.1 Irena cyanogastra
CCTAAATGATTTTATGATTCTACGATCTGAAAAAGTCAACAGAAACATGTAATAGTCGTTTCTCCTCTGACAGTGGAAGTAGTTGCAGGCAATTAATTTACATGTAGATAGTTTTGTCTGACATTCCTAAAGTTAAGCAGAATGAACTATACTCTTCAGGGCAGTAATTAATCTCTTTCAAAATAGTTGCCTGGGAAGTGAAATGACTCTGAAGAGATCTCTTTCTCTCCAGGTCCTTGGAATAAGGTAATGAGCTGAGAGATAATATATTTATTTTGTGAGATGGCTTCTATTCATTGAGTGTCAATGTCATTGAGCGTCTGCACAATTGCATAGTTTGATATGTTCACCTTGTGGCTGCACATGAGGCTACTGCCACAGCTTCACAGTACTTAAAAGCCACCACAGAAGGAGGCAGTCTAAAAGTAAGTTTAAATAGTAAGAAGATTCAGGTAAAGAAAGAAAAAGTAAAGCTTCAAATAATATAAGAAGGAAAAAATGGGAACGTTTTGCCTCTCTATTGACTGATCAGAATTACAGTGATCTAAAACCAAAAGATGAAAACTCTTAAGGAGTAAAGAGGGTTTAGTGTAAGCAGATTCATTGAAAAATTAATTCACAAGGTTCTGGAGATGCAAGTATAGCTAAAGAGCACTTGGTTTCATGATCATAAAGTATCGGCTACAGTTTTCCAAATTACTGGTCAGTGGAAATCCAGAAATTAATCTGAATATCATTGCACATTTCAGCAGAGACAACTTTATGAATTTTCTCTGAAGTACTTCTCTGGAAGGATTCATTTAATAAAAATTACAGCCTCATCTCAGAAAGCACAAGGGAAGCTAAACCCAAAATGTTTAAAGCATGAAACATGTTAGTTTTTTCATAGGCCAACAAACCAAGAGGACTATGTGACTTGTGTAAAATGCTTCAGACACAGTATTGGCAGAACTTTGGATAAGGCATTTGCGATAGTCAAGACCGAAACTATTAACAAGGCACAAGACATACTGACAATTGAAAATAAATTACGATGAGAGAATTTTGACTTGAATATGGCTACACTATCACAGAACTAAAAATTGTTCTTGAAAAGCTATACAATGGCAGCACTGTCAGTGTGCAAAGTGATCAGAAAATAGGGTAAGTTTCACCTGTTTTAGCTACATATGTGTCCATTTGAAATTACACTCAGAGGCAGTAAAAAGAAATGGAGATTCTCCAAGCGTGAGTCATCTGACCTATTTTAAATGTTTGCTTTAGCATGCAATGAATCAGCTTCTAAATGTATATTAATAATGAATACTTGTTCAAATTAATCTTTCATATAGTGTCTGTGAAAAGAAGAATACAGGAACGATCCCTGAGGAGTCCATGAGTAAGATACTTCTAAATAATAATAATAATAGTTTCAGTGTAGCAGGTGTCTCAGGAAAGCAGTTGGCATTATTATAATTATCCTAAAGAATGAAAAGGCCTGCATGAGCTCCTGAAAAGGGGAACCTTGCCCAACATGGGGCATTTGTTGGAGAGAAAGAAAAGGAAACTTTCCTAAAGTACAGGAAACAGAACTGAGAAATGTTGTATCTAAAGAAATACTTCAGGGAAGCACAAGGAATATTTTCATCAGATTGAGGTTGTGAAGATATACTCTGAACACATAACAAAACCAAATGCAAGATAATGCTTTTTTCACAATATTCTAAGGCAAGACAGCTCTGCTGTTGAGACAAGTTGCTCAGTGAGTTTCTTTGGTTTGGTGTTTTTTGCTTAACAGTCTAACTTTAAAGAAATCAGTAATTTAATAAAAATGTGTACACAAATAACTACTTTAATCACTAAGATTCAGAAAAATTGAATTTTATAACAATTATAAATAAGAAACTGGGATTTCTCCACAATAAAGTAGCAAATGATAAAGTAATCCTAGATCTTGTATTTACATATTCATATAAGAAAACCACATAACTACGGCATTAATAAGGCATAAGAAGCAGAAATATACTCATGACTCCCCTTGTAGTTAGAAAAAATCAAAGTGATAGTTTCATATCAGGTGATGATGATGATGATGAAATATCTCCCACTCCCACAATAACTCTGGAGGTTGTTAAGCAGCAACTACTAAAACTAGGAAGTTTAAAATTTGTCTGGCATTCAATAATTTTAAAAGAGCTGGCTGGAGAGCTCCCTAGACAATTGACATTGATTTTTCAATAAGTCCTGGAAAACTAGGGAAGCTCCAGAGGACTGGCAGAAATCTAATGGCTCAATACTTCAAAAAGACAAGCAGGATGAGCTACATAATTAATTGTCCATAAACTAGCTTTGATCCCAGGAATATCCTGGAACATTTCATGAGGACTCCAACAATAAAGGATTAAAATGTAAATCAATACTGATTCATTGAAAACAGAAGTTTTCAAATTTCTACAATTTTTCATCAGATTACATGACTGATATGTCACAGCTCTGAGTCAATTCTTAGCTGTATCTAAGTTTTCTATTTCATATTAAAAAACATTTTAGAAACAAAATACTGGATGGGATTTCTTGTGTTGATGAAATCATTCATCAGCACATTCTTTTATGTATGACTTCCAGAAAGAGAGAAAGTACTGTCTCAAAAGTACCTAGCATTTTTTGCCCCATTTTCCTAGACGTCAACCTTCAACAGCACTAAACCATTTAATTTCTTCACAGGAAGTACTGGTTTTATGATTATATGTAACTTTTAAAAAATCTTATGCAAATCTTGTTCTGTGTATTTAAAAAGGTTTTTCCTTGGTATTTCTTTTTTTTTTTTTAATTAGTTTTTGATAGGTAATACAAAACCTTTATTTTTCCAAAGGTGTTACAAGTTCTTCAGTCACTTTTCCTACAGTGGGCTTCCATTTTCACAAATACCTTTAAATGCCATCTTTATAAACACTTTTCATTCATTATTCGTGCTATACTTGGGGGACTAGATCAACACAAAGGTGGTGGGATGAATAATATGTACAGTAGGCAGAGAATAGCTAGAAAATAACCCTTTATTCTAACTTGCACATAAACCTTTTAGTGCCAAATTATTGCTCAACCTTTCAAGGTCATCCAAATCTTTCCATTTGCTATTTTAATCTTCAGCATTAATAGCATCTCACATCACCATATAATTAGAATATATCTTTGAGCTTGTTGCTAATATCAGTCACCTTAAAATGATTAAAGACAAATTCTTAAAGAACTCTATAAACAAATTCTATCAAGTTTCACAGTCATCTTCTAAAAGAATTTTCTTGTCCCTCATTTATTCATTTACACAATTTACAGTTCCTTGGCCCATCTTCTTCATCTTCATTAATAATTTCCCATGTGGTGCTAAACTAAATGTTTTACTAAAATCTGGGTAGATTAGATAAATCACAGTTCTCTTGACTATACAAAACTACCTGATTATCCTAGTAGAAACAAACTTTGAAAAACCATTTGAATTTATTCCTAATGTTCCTATGTCTTTAATTGCTGATTTCTTTAAAATTATCATTGGATGATATCTATAAATTGAAAAATAAAGAATTCTTACTCTTCTTCTCGTAAGTACAATATTTGCTACTTTTCTGTGAACTGATATTTTTCATTTAAAAACTTAGTCACTTGCATGATGTCATCAAGTAAAAGTTCATTTGATGTTCTGAGAAGGAAATGTGGTTCATTAAACTGCTAGGTTTCAGTTCTGATTCCACTAAGAGTTTTTTTGGACTGTGTGTTGGCTGATGTTTTTGCTTTGTTTGGTGCAGATTTCTTATTGCCTGATTTACTTTTGCTCCAGTTTTACTGTAGCAAAATTATAGCTTTATTCTGGGTCATATCCTAGCCACAGTGTGTATCCATAGGTCTGCCTTTGATTTTGGTTATTTGTTTGTTCAGCTGGGTTTTCATGTTGCTGTTGTTTTGGGCAAAGTTTTTTTTGGTTTTGGCATTTTTATTTAAGAACTTTTAATACTTTGTTTATTTAATTTTGCATTGTGAAATATAAATTGATTTATGTTTTCTGCTAATCACTAAGACAAGTTTCTTTTACAATAAGCAATTTTTCTACTGTTTGTAGAATTTATGGCTACCCTTAACTTACTGTTATTTTTTACAGTGAGATTTACAGATCTTTTCTACAAGCTACTTCAGTGCAAGTACTTATATGCTCCCTCAGGAAACAACATGAAAATTTTGACTACTGTGAGTGATATAAATTTTGAATCTGCTACGCTTTCAGTTTATAAATAAATTGCTTCAGTAAATGGTTTTGTTAGCTTTTCAGAGTATCCCTCTTTGATAGAAGCAACAAAAAATAAGTACTATTTTGTTTTTAATTTAACTTTCCAGAAAGGAAAGTTAGATATATCATGGCTTTCTGAAACATAAAGGTGTGGTTATGTTTCCATAGTGATGTTACTTGCAGAAGTATTATCTCTGTAACTACTTAAAAGATACTTCAGAAAACTCCAGAGACTCTGCTTTTATAACACTAAGGAACTTCATTACATGAAATGTGATATGTCAATATATTGCAAAAAAAGAGGCAACGCTTATCAGTTATGTTTTCATTATTGTTACTGATTCCCATTTTCAAATCAATTCCTTTGCTAAAATAATTAATAGAAAATCAAAATCTATATTATATTCTTAATGGGATATTATCTTCAAGCAGTTCTGTTTTCATAAACTTCCACTAAACAAATCCATTTTTAATCCTAAAGCATGTTAACAATAACCTGGAGGAAAAACACATTTAGCTGAATTACTGGCATTCTTCACCAACTGAATTATACCAAGGAGCCTGTCTTTTTGAAAATTCAAATATATCCTAAAAAGAAAGGCATATTTAAAATATGGCGCCTTCATTCCTTACTTACTACTTTGCCCTGAAAACCTGGTGGCCAAAAGCTAAAAAAAGCTTAAATGACAAAAAAAAATATGTCAGAAACATGGATTTTTATTACCTCTGTAGATGATGTTGGTAACACTGCTTAATTTCCAGCAATTGACCTTTAGTTGCATTCCACTTTTCATATTACTGTCACGCAGTATTCATTTGCAGTTTTCACTGAAAGAAAAAGAATTATTGAAGAAATGTCTAAATTATTAGAAGGGGTTCAACATGGAATCACAAAAAGGATTTTGATGTCATGAAGAACAATCAATCAATTTAATTTGACAAGAGAAGATTAGGAAATGATTTAAACACTATATAAAATTTTTATGTACTGAGTCGAATTGTTAGATTTTCTGGTGACAATGGAATGTTTATGAATACAAGTAAGATAATGTAGGCTGTAGATATAAAACATACTAAGTATTCCATGTGTAACTGATATATGTATACTTTGACGCTGCAGTACATGTATAATTTATAACATTTCATTAAGCAAGTTTGGAGCTTGACACCTGCAAATTAATGCCAATTTAATTTAATATGGTAACTGATTATTGGAATAATTTTTGCAGCTTAATAGAATTTTCCTGTCTCTAATGAATTTTAAAAAAATCAAGTTAGGATATTTTGAGGCTGTGTTTAGGAATGACATTCCTAAAATCTTCTTCCAGAGCTACTTTATTCTCAGTGGACAACTTTGATTGATAAGGGTTGAGAGGGACAAAATAGTCCTTCAGAATAGAAATATGCCAAGCACAGCAGATTGTTTACTTATTCATAAGTAAACAATCATGAAAAGCTATACAGTGCTTTTACCATCCATTAAAACTTGTAGAGGAATTTCTGAGAATGAAACGCAAATAATTCTGTCATGGATCTGTTTGCAATATTACTGGGGGGTGGCAACCCTCTGATCTTGTATTGTTGATGGTATTTGAATCTGATTATCAACTAGTGTTTACAACACATCACTGGTTCTTTTTATCCATGCGTCTACAGCAGCTGGCCTTTTTGGTTTTCTTGTTTGATTGGGTCAGGTTTTTTGTTACAGAGTGAGTGTGGGTGTGAGTGTGTTGTGTGGTGTGAGTCAAGAGAGACTAACTGTGGAAAAATATTCTGTTTGGCTTGTAAAACACCGATCCATTGATAGATGTTATATTTGCCACAGCATTCTCAATTTAGGTTTCAGTCTCCCTCTGGACAGAAAACTATTATGATCCACTCTGGTTGAGAGCACAAGCAGACAAGGTAAAATTTTGTATATGCAGTAAACTTAATTCTTAAGAAATCACTTTTCTCTGCTAAAGGCTACCACTGTGCTGTCCTCTATTTTTCTTTTAATGTACAGATGAAGAAATTTCCTGTGGAGCCATTTCTTTTCATTTTCTTGCAGATACACAGGGTCCAATTCACTAAAATCCTGAGGGACCTTATCCTTTATAATTAGAATTCAATTCTACTAGAAGAAATCTTAAATGGGAATAGAAAAAAACAATGCATTGTAGAGATATACAATCAGACAGGTATAAAAGGCGAAATGGATCAGATCCATTTTAATATTCCGGTTTTTACTGCATCCTTTTCTCTAATAATGTATAGGTATTCCTCACAAACCATTGATTTACAAACAGATTTGTGATGTATTTAATACACTGTGAGAAAATGATGTTGCTATTTCTGTTGGTGTCAGGTTATACTCTACAAGGATGTAGCTGTCTCAAGTGCCTGACACAGTTTTAGTTAGCGACCTGTACTAAAATAGATCATGGTTTCCTGCACTGTTTTCTTCCCAGTTTTCTTCTTTGTGGACGTTTTGGGCTGGTTTCTATTTTCCTCTCACTTTCATTACAGAATTAACTTAGAAATGCTTGGGTTCTACAACTTTAAACCTCTCCAGTGAGATCTCCAAGTTACAATTGTAGCTATCAGTTATATATTTGCGGTGTAATTTTTAAACTCAAGAAGTGCCTTTCAGCTTGCTTGCTTCAACATAAATTGCAATGTAAAACAATGGGTAGAAATTTTTTTTCCTCAATTTAATCAAATTACCACTGAAATTAATGAACTGCAAATTCTTCACTATTTTAATTAGATGAGGCTGCTTTATTTTCAGTTTTGATTTTTTTACCTTAAAAAAAGCTTCTAGTTAAAATTTTACCTTATTTGATTTAAATTTAATATTCTTCCTTTTAAATAAAAAAAATTAAGCGTGAAAAAATCTAGGGCAAAAATCTAACATTGCTTAATGCAGTATTTACAATAGAAAGATATCAAAACAAATACATGAAAACAGAATTTGTTATTTGAAATAAAACCATTGTAATGGTACGTGGGAACCAGTGTAAAGCACTCTCATAAATTCTCTAATATTTCTTGCCTTATTTGCTGATTAAGAAGGATAATATCACTGGGCTTCATCTTTTACTTTAAATTTTAGAAGAAAATCTGCAGAACAAAAACTCAGTTGCTTTTACTAAGACATGGAGACTTCAGGGGAAAACTCTACATCAGTTAATTGCTTGGCTTTACTGAACACTAGTTGCTAGAAAATGTATTTCAGGATTTAAACATAGGGGTCTCTTCTGCCTACTGACTTCCCTGATAACTTTTCAAAGAAAGAGATAGTTGTGGGACATAGGGAATTTGAATGAGTTTTGAAAACAAGGACAGATTGTCAGTGATTTATGTTTTTCAGTTTTAAGTTATCCTTTCACTAATTCATAAAATCTGCATAAATCAAAGGAGCCTAAGAAAAGACATTTATATGATGTATATAAAACTAAAAATTATGATGTTTGAAGAGGTGGAAGGATAGTTGGTTACCTTTGTTTGTTTTCAGGAGTGATCAACATTGGTTTTACATGAGTGTATAGCAAAATATAGTGTCCAGATTGGCATCCCTGACACTAAAGTTCTCAGCTGTCTGACATGCACAATAGAAACTGAAATACTCTGTCCTATAGTGTCTGAACAGTCTTTTTCATCAAGGCAGTCAAAGCTAGCTATTTGACAAGGAGGTAAGATTTTTACAGCAGCCTGGTTTGTATGGAACTATAGGAGAGATTAGGGCATAGCTAATGCACAGGAATTTTCTCCCATCTCCATCTCTTGGGATGCAGATAGAATTAGATCACATGTGAGTTCTGAAAAGTCCCATTCAAGGATAAATACAATGTATTCAATTAAGTTTTATGTTGCAGGAAGGAATCATGGCAGTCCTTGGACAAAAAAAAAAAAAAACAAAAACAAAATCCTGTCAATAGATGAAAAGCACAGCTGAGAGTTTTGTAAAGTCAAAAAAATGAATCATCTTTTGACTTCTATAAAACTGCTGAGTCACCATAAAGACAATTTCTGCTTTCTTTCAAAGGAATGAAATATCACTAGATGTAAGAATCATGCCCAATGATGTTTTACATTAATTCAGAATATTCAGGACTTGAGACAGTACTGAACAATTTGCTGTCAGTCTATAGGCTGAGACTAGATTGCATAATCTAAGTAAATTAGAAGGATTAATGTAATTTTCAAATAATTGTTTACAAGTGAGATATTTACAGAAAAAGTACTATATATTACTACTATAGCTGAGAATAATTTAGCTTTCACATTAATGTCATTTCCCTGATTCTGAAGTTTTAGAAAAAGAACCATTCCTCTTAAATCCTCTATCAATACATACTCATGCAAAGTATTGATCCCTCTAGTTGGACAGCACTCCGCAGACTAGAAGCAATTTCACTGAGTGCATAGCTAAGGAAAGAGAGAGCTGTTGAAAATATTTGCAACTTACACTAAAGAGCAGAAATTTAAAGTAGCCACAGCTGTAAACACACATGGTAAGATCAGAAAAAGTGGGACAAAGCCAGTCCAGTTAATAAGTGTATCTGTCTATACAGTACTGACATCACTACTGACAGGGAACAGGCTTTACTCAGCTTTTCACAGTTTTGAGACTGGGCTTGTGACTTTTGTAGCCAGAACAGCAGTTGCCCAATGATTAGGTATCTATGACTGGAAACTGGCAAACATTGTCACAATTTTCAAGAAGCGAAAACTGGAAACTGCAGGCCTGTTAGTCTCATTACAGTGCCTGGTAAAGTTATGGAGAAGATTATTCTGAGAGGTATTGAAAAATACTTTAAAGACAACTCAGTCATCCATCACAACCAGCACAGTCTCATGAGAGGAAAGGTCTGCTTATCAAATCTGATTTGCCTTTCTGACAAGGTAACCCATCTAATTGACTGAGGGAATCCAGTTGATGTAAACTTTCTGGGTTTTGGTAAAATCTTTGATACGGTCTCTCACAGTATCCTTCCGGATAAAATGCCCATCACACAGCTGGATAAACACATCATGTGATGGATGAACAGCTGTCTCATGAGTCAAGCAGAAAGGGTTATAAGGAATGGAGTGACTTTGGACTGGTGACGTGTCACGACAGTGGGTCACTGCAGGGCTGTCTCCTTGGCCCTGTGCTCTTCAACATCTTCATAAACAACTTGGATGCAGAACTGGAAGGGAAACTACACAAGTTTGCAGAAGATACAAAACTGGGAGGAGCTGTTGACTCCCTTGAAGGAAGGGAGGCCCTGCAGGGAGACTTCAACATATTGGAAGGCTGTGCAATCACCAGCCATAAGAAGTTCAATGAGGTTAAGTGCCAGATTTTGCACCTGGGATAGGGCAATGCTGGATTCAAGGACAGACTGGGGAATGAGGGGCTGGAGAGCAGCGCTGTGGACAGGCACCTGGGGGGTCCTGGTCAATGGCAAGTGGAACATGAGCCAGCAGTGCTCCAGCAGCCAGGAGGGGCCAAACATGCCCTGGGGTGCATCAGGCACAGCATGGCCAGCCAGGCAATGGAGGGCATTGTCCTGCTCTGCTGATTTTTCATGTAGTACAGACCGTTGTAATGCATCTGACCATCTTGATGAATGCAAAGAAGTACAAGTACATAGCTTTTTTTCTAGTCTTAAACTTGGAGGTTTTAAAGTCAAGCACTCAAAGGTCTGTAAAACATTAATTCAACACCCTTGTGTTGTAACATTATCAATACATAGTTTAATTATGCAATTTTTTTTGCCTTATAGCATTATTCAGTCTATGAAATTTAACAACATCAGGTATCAGTGAGGGTTGTTGTCGTCGTTATAATAACAAAAGACACTGACTCAAAGGCTGGTTTTGGAGAATCTCTACCTTTGCTACAAGTACTTCTTCTTTTATACACTGTTCCAATCCAAAATTAATCGGATTGGTCACTTAATCAATACATGCTTCTTGGCCGGCTGGCTAGCTTAAAGTCTTAGCACAAAAAGACAGAAAAAAGAGAGAACAGCACCTGCAGGTTTGTTTAGACTGGAAGTTATCATTATTTGGGCTAGGATGTTCAGAGTCTCACAAGCAGGTTCTGAGAAAGTTGGTTTTCTCACTCTCTGACCAAGGTTGTGGGGACCACAGGTTGTGTAGGTTCTTCCTTATGCAATTTTGCTTAAAATCTCAAAATGTCTTCATCTTTACCCTTCAAAACCACTGCCATTTAATTTGCACAGCTTTTGTTTACAAACCAGTGTTGAGATTCTCTGATCACTTAATAACACACTGATCTAGGTATGTTTTAAACTCTTAAGAAAGAGTTGCTCTGCTGCACACTCTGCATACATGCTGAAACAGAATACACCACTTATTTTTCCATTTCTGAAACTGAATGGTGCTCATTTCACATAATATATAAAGTTTCTTATAATCAAATGGGTTAGAACTGTTTTCATAACTTCCATTGAACCATTAAATTAAATTCAGATGTTATTTCATTAATTGAGTCAGTGTTGTTTCTGATGTCTAATTAAATTTAGCAGAGGTCTCCTTATACAAATAATAATTGTCAGTTTATATCAGATCTAATAGAATTCGATGTGCAAGTATCGTAGACGAAGTCCTGTTATGATCCTGTGATTCAAAGTATGCAGTATGAGCTCAGTTGTGATCTAAATTGTGTCCTGTGGTGCCTCAGGCACAGCATCACCACCTGGCTGATGGAGGGGATTGTACTGCTCTGCTCTACACTTGTGTGGCCTCACCTTGGGTACTGTGTGCAGTTTTGGGGGCCACAATATAAGGATACAAAACTATTAGAGAGGGTCCAAAGGGGCTACAAAGATGGTGAGGGACCTTAAGGGAAAGCCATATGAGACGAGGAGCAGCCAAAGTACCTTGGCCTGTTCAGTCTGGAGAAGAGGAGGCTGAAGGGAGACCTCATTGCTGTCTACAACTTCCTCATGAAGGGCAGGCACTTGTCTCTTCTCTCAGGTGACCAGTGACAGGACCCCAGTGAATGGTCTGAAGCTGTGTTAGTGGAGGTTTAGGTTAGATATTCAAAAAAGGTTCATCCCCCAGAGAGTGGTTGGGTACTGGAAAGGGCTCCCCAGGGAAGTGGTCACAGCAACAGCCTGGCAGAGTTCAAGAAGTGTTTGGACAACGATCTCAGTCACATGGTGTGACTCTTGTGGGGGTTCTGTGCAGGGCCAGGTGTTGGACTTGATAATCCTTGTGGGCTTCTTCCAACTCAGCATATTACATGATTCTGTAAATTAATAAATTTGTACACTCTGTGATGTCAAGTTCTCATTTGCTCAGAATAAATTATCTAAACCTGAGAAATGCATGCAATCAAGACTTGTTTTTAATTTGTTAAGCCAATCTTTGGTGGTTTTTTAAATGATGTTTTAATTAAGCTTATAAGAAATGATGAAGGAGTAGTATCATCTCAGTTGATGTAGCAGATTAGTTGGCATTTTCATGATCCCTAATCTGTCTTCCTGAGAGTTTTATTATAGACATTATTGTCTGAGGAAACAAACATATTGCATTCAGTCCAAGCCCCAAATGTCCCAAACATTTGATTAGTAAATCTTGGCTAAGTGCCATATTTATCTAGCGTTAAACTTAGTCTGTTCTGGTAGAATTCTACTGTTTTACATATTTATTAAATTTGAAATTGGAATACTATTAACTTTTTTATATTTTTCTTTCTTTCTTTAGCCTGCATGGTACAGCAATATCTCCAGAATATTCCACAAAACTGGAAAAAATGGGAAGGGAAAAATTTCCATTTCTAATTCCATCTGCCATCCTATGTTTTTATAGAGTAGTATAAATTGTGTATGTACTTCTGTCAAACAGACATGTATTTTCTAGATATTTGAACACATTCACATAGCTAATGATACATACAAGTACAAATCATACATATCTGTGCATGGAGTCTGACATATAACCGCTCCATTTATATAGCTTCAGGTTTCTTGGTAGGAATAAAATTGAAATACCTGTAGAGGGCTTCCCAAAGAGAAATTAATCTCAATGCAAATATATGAAATAAGAAAAAATAGATTTTTTTTCTATGCATACTGGTCTTTCCTTAAAGAGATCACAGCTTTGAAAGAAGGCTCTGAAGAGAGTTTCTCAGACTGGAGGAAAAAAAGGCCAAGGGGAGTTCATTGGCCTCTACAACTACCTGAAAGGAAGTTGTGGCAAGGTGAGGATTGGTCTGCTTTCCCAGTTGAGCAGTGACAGAAGAAGGAGAAATTTTAAATGTCCATAACATCAGGGGGAAATAGATAGTGTATGGCACTAATTATCCTCACAAATTTGTGTGAAAATTTTTTGTGTGTGCAGTGGTATATAAATTCTTTTTTTTCCTCCTCTAATAATTGTTTCCTTGGCTGTGATTTTAAGAAAACCCTTCTATTAAAATGTTCCGTGGACAGAGCTTGACATACTTGATCCTAGAGGAATATATCAGCCTGAAGAGCATAAGATGCATTTCAAAAGCTGTTGTTTACAAACCTGGATTATATGTTTGTTGTGGCTGTCTTTCTCTATAGGTAAGTTGGTAAGTTGAAGACATTTGTCCAATGCTTTTAAACCCCAATTTTTCAGTATTGTACATAACCTACAGCACTGACTGCACTCTCCTGTTCTGCTTGCAAAAATTACTTTCATTCCTAAAATACATAAAACTTTTCACAATATGTTTACTGTCAATCTGACCTGGCAGGAGATCCTTTCATTTAAGAGGTTAATGCTCAGTCTTTCTATACTTGCAACTTTGTCAGCTTTTTATTATTATCTTTTACTAATAACTGAGAAAGACTATACATATATAGTGTACATCAATATCTACCAGTATAAGCTTGTATCAGAAGTTATCTAAGTAATTATTTTAATTTATAAGAAAAATCACACATAGTCTTTCTACATTTTGAATTTAGCATAGAAGGAAATATTTCTCTGTATTTGCAATCCATATTGCTGATGGAATGATTCAACGAAAATTTATCATTATGAATCTCTTTTCACAGAAAATCAACTTGCTACTGTGTCCAATATTTTTATCTTTAAAAAATCTGGGTCAGAAATCACTTGAAGACAGTTTTTAAGTGAATCAGCCTGTTATAACAAAAACATGTGTATGAAATATTTTGTGAAAATCAGCATTATAATAAAAAGACACATATTTGGTTACAAATGCTTTTCTGTATGATCGAATAGAAACCAGTGTGAACACAAATCAGAGTGAGTTCTTATAAAAAAAGAGTGTTTGATACTTCATAGCATCATATTTCACAGGATGATGTAGGATATTAAAAATATAAATCAGCTGCATTCTTTCAGGACAAAATCTAATGAGATTATTTTCTGAAGAAGTAAAAATACACATTAAAAGAATATGAGCAAAATGAAGAGACGCTATCACAGAATAAATGACAGAATAAACTAGGTTGGAAAAGACTTTTGAGATCAAGTCCAACCTGTGACTTAACTTGACCTTATCAGCTATAGAAAGGGCAAAACACCTTTCAGCTCTTGAAACAAAGGCAGGAGCATAAAATGACCTTCTGGTCACCCATTGTTTGATGCAGCCCAGGATGAGGTTGGTTTTCTGGGTGGCAAATCACATTGCTAGGTCACGTCAAGCTTCTCATCCACCAACACTCCTTAGTCCTTGCCAGGGCTGCTCTCAATCCATTTTCTGCCCAGCCCATACTTGTGCTTGGGATTGACAAAACCCAAATGCTAGACCTTGCACTTGGCCTTGTTGAAATCCATGCATTTTGCATGGTCACAACTTTCAATGTTGTCAAGGTCTCCAGGAGTGACATCCAGGGGGGAAATAATCAGTTGTTGATAATGATATCTGTGAAATGTTGATAATAAAATATGTCTTCTGCTTCTGTTCTTGAAGGGACAGCTCTCAAGTAGACTGTTAACTTTCATTGCCAGACTACCATATGTGGAGCTAGAAATGACTGTAGGATATCAAAATTATCAGCAGAGAGACCCTTCTAACTACTTAAAGTGTTTTTGACTGACATGATGAAACAATAAGGATGGAGTTAAATAACTGAAAAAGTAAGCATGATTTCTTGTGGAAAACATATTTTGTATTGCTCTGTATGTATAAGTCTAAACAGTGTAAGGAGGTGGGACATAAAATTTCATATGCAAAAGATTGCTGTCGAAAATAGCCATACAGTACTTATTTGTGATTTTTCTGTGCTGAAGGAAGATCAGAGCAAGTGAAATAGAAATAAGAAAGCTAGAGAAAGAGTTTTGTAAACATTTCTTTCTTACACAGTAAGTTGAACAAGCAGCAAATGAGGTCACAAGGGCCATATAATTGAAAATCAGGCTACTGCTGTAAGATAAACAAGGTTAAAGTTGGAAAGCACGTAGGATACCATTATTATAATGTCATTAAGTTGGAAATGCTGATGGAATTCTGTAGAGAGGTCAGTAGACACAAAGATATTGCACCGTAAGAAATGCTGACTTGAAGGAAATGTGAAACAAGTCGAATAAAAGTGGCCGAAATTCAATAATTCATGAAAAATCAAGAGTGGAAAAGGGAGAATCTATTCTTGGTAGGTCACATTAGGAAAAAAAGTAAAAGGAAGAAAAAGCCATGTAAGCGTAAATAAATGCATAAAGTTAAAAGAGCAGCAAAAACAATGTGGTCAACTCAAAAGTTTAAGTCCCTGTATGACTTGAGAACTGCATAAGAGAGAAAGAAATCCCAGAACATTTAAAGGAGTTCTAGAAGCTTTAAAGATACTGAAAAAAATTGGAGAGAGCAAGAAGAAATTGCAACATAAACTTCAAGACATACATAGAAGAAATCTCAATTATTCTTTGTAACAGATAAGAAGAAATCCTAGTTTCTTTCAAATCACCATAAATATAGAATAAGGTTGCTGGAGTCAATACACTTACTCCAGATTTACACCAAGTATTAGAAGAATAAAGCTGATTCTGTCCATTATGTACACTTGATTACCATTTTAATTAGGGCCAGAGGGATATAAGAAATCACTTTCTATGAAGGTTTTGCTGATCAGCTATACTCTATAATTGTCATTGCTGATTTTTCTGCCTAATAGGAAGAGAAAAAAAAAGAAAGTAAGGAAAACAAAATACTTTGTCATTACAAATTGTCATTACAAAATACTTTGTCAATACAATTGTTCATTGACATTTATCTTTTTCCCTCTTTGCTTCCATTAGTAATATCCAGTATTTATCTCATGGTCTATTATATACAGGATAAATAGATTTTTTTTTGCTATCCCTGTATATTTTAGTCATAGCCTGAGACTGAGGAATCCTAGGCAATCCTAGAATGTACTAAAATATACTATCACAAGAAAAAAATAAACGAGATTGTATTTCAAACAAAATATAAAAAAACTTAAGTGACAAGTATATGGCTAACAGCCCCTCACCCTTTAATGTCATTAATGTTCCATCATTAAGCATCTGATGTGAGAATCGTGGGGATTTTTAGGTAAGGCTGCACAGGAGAAAAAAAAATCTTTGATTTTTCAAGACTATCACAGGACCTCATGCCAACAGAAAGGAAAAAAATGGTGGTTGGTTTCTTAAATTAACTTTTCATCCTACACCTGTAATTTTGCTGCTCTCCTGCATCAGAGGGATGATAGATGATTGTATCTATTCAGCCTGATTGACCTCAAGCCTTTCACTGACAATTTATATCAATATCCACTAGAAAGTTCCTATATAAACTAAATATAGGATGACTATTGCCTGTTTCATCATCCGAGGAATTAAAAAAGAGAAAATGTGAAGGAAATGCTACAGAAATTTTGTGGTTGGTTCTAAAACATTTGAATATAATTTTTTCTTTCTATTACAGAAAAAACCAAATGAAACAACAAAACCAGTTGTTGCACCCACAGCTAAGAAAATCTACTTCTGGTTATAGAGAGTTTTGGTTGGTTTTGCATCCATATTTCCAGTAGCAGGAGAAAAAGGTTATGGGTCATGTCCTTTATCAGTAAGGTTGATCCCTGCTGTTCTGTCAAGTATTTAGGTAGCATTAATCTTCATTTAGATGAAGTCAGTCGTATTTGTAGTTCCAGATGGTATCAGATTTCCTGATGAATTTGGATGCAATAAAAATGTAAGAGCCACTCAAGAGACTACAGATATGTCAGGCTGAGATGGAATGACACTTTTAAGAGAGAAGTAGCAATATTTCTGTTGATATAAAGAAGAGATTTAACAAAGTTTGGAAAATAGGAAATGCATCAGTGATCTAACAAGATTTGATGGTGAGGTACTATCACCTACTGCATAAAGGACAGTCAGACAAGACTGCCAGGGAGAGCCTTCTGCCAAGTCACGAGGTTCAGGAAGGACCTCCTTGTGTTGTAATCTCCTTCTCAGAGAGGAGTTTAGATGCAGCTGGATCCAAACTTAGCCCAGACTTTGTCAATTGTTTATGTCTAAAGCATTTTATGTGCAGAACCAAGCCTTTATAACACTTAGTTAAGATTTAAAAGTTTAGTATGATATTAATCACTTACTGATTATCTGTTCCAGCAAGGAATCTCTCAACCTCAAGAGTAGCTTTAAGAGCTGCTACTCAAGGTATCCTGACTGCTGCCATGGAAGAAAGCCCAATGAGCCGCCAGCTATCCACTATTCATAAAGTAAATTAACTGAATTATAGCATGATTTGCATATTTACTACAGAAGTCAATTTCCTTCAAACTTAAGCACCACCACAGTTTGGTGGGCACATTGCTCAAATTAGCCTTTGACTATTGTGCCTCCCCCAAATTCACTTTGAGTCTGGTGCAGCCTTCATGCCCAGTTGTGTCCATTACAACTGCCACTGGTGGTCATCACTCGAGCAGGGTTATAGGAAATAAAAATCAGATTGGTGTGGGGGAGGCAGGGGAGAGGACAAGGACAATGGACACAATCACAAGGCATTGGGTCTTCATAAGGAGTAAACTCTTAGAAAAGGGAGGATCAACAGGGGAACACGTTGGTGGTTATGGTATCTGCCTTCCCAAGTAACAGTTATGCATGCTGAGGCCCAGTTTCACAGGACACCTGCCTGGGTGGCACACTGACCAAAATTCTCTTTTTGCTGAGCTTGGCTACACATGAGGCAGTATACTCTTTTGGTCAGATCAGGTCAACTGTACCAGCTATGCCTTCTCACAGCTTTTTACCTACCCTCAGTCTACTTCCAGGTAATGTGGAAGAATGAGAAATAGAAAAGGCTTTGATGCTGTTCAAGCAATGTTCAACAATGAATAAAACATTGGCTTGCTATCAATGCTATTTTGGTCATAAATCTAAAGCACAGTATCATGTGGACTGCTATGAAAAAATGTTAATCCCATTCCAGACAGACCCAGAACAAGTTTTTGCTCTTTTCTATGCTGATCAGAGACTCAGTCAGTGTAATGGTGTCCCCTATATCACAAGTAGGATTCAGTATGTTGTGTCTTTTTCTGAGATTTAGTACATAAGGCATATTTCTTTTCTAACAAAGAATGCTGTCAATTCAAGACTGAGGCTTTCATGCATTAATCTCTGGCATTCCTCTTTATTCTCAAGGGGAAAAAATACCCAAGCCAAACAATCTGCACTAAATCTGTCATTTACCATGGGAAGGTGTGAACACTTATTTTCTTTATTTTTCTTTAGTCTGCTTCATGTCTTATTATGAAACTCCACATAAAATGGCTTGCCTTCCCATTGCACTTTTAATAGTCAACATTTGCTCAAATTACTTAAAGAAATAAGGTTAATGTGAAAAATAAGATATTATAGTACATCAAAGCTGAATTTTTGATGACTTAGCAATATTAACTCAGCATTACAAACTAATTTATTACTGAAACATTTATGACAGGAAAATGTAAATTTCTCATTCTCTACAATCTAAACAATTTTCAGACCTCTTTTTTCTTCTTTTTTTTTTCTTTAATCAACTGGACATTAGAGATATTTTCATTCTGAAACAAAAACCTATGAACTCTAACTTTTTTATAACTCAGAAACTAATAAACTGAGCTCATGTGGAGACCCATGCTAAGCTGCTGAGGTCAGAATATATTTCTCTCTGTCTGGGTTGCACTTTTGCGTGTTCAAGTTTTTTTTCAGATTATCAGTCTTCATTGAGGTTCAACAAGATTCAAGTCTTCAACCTGTTCTTGATGTTTGAAGAAGAGATAGTCTTGTGGTGGGTGCTACGAATGGGTTTACAAGCATACACATTTGGAATATTTTCTGTACTGTGACTTAACACAGTCAGCCTGGCACCATTTCTGTTTTGTCTGTAAAATAAAACAAAGAGTGGCAAATAAGGAAATGGCCAGGTTACAAAGAAACATAAATCTTTGGACTATCACTTCATTATACTCTGGAGGATTCCTGATCTCGCTGTGTATCTGTGAGATGACAAGTGACGAAAATCTGGACAACAACACTTGTTCACTGATTTCCTAATATATATAACAAATTCCATAATATAGTTCAAAAGCTCCAGTGCTCAGAGTTCACTATGCTCAGAGATCACACTTATAAATATGAACTACTAAAGGTGCTTTGTATACTGATTTTGTGTCAGTTGAGGAAATATAATGAATACTTACATCAGGGATCTACCTGTTTTACCAATCCATAGTGCTGCAAGTATAGACCCATTTTACAGAACAGTGACACCTGACAGAAGCACTTTAACCCCTCAAAGGCTAAATTGCCAGCAAGGGCACCCGTTGGAAAAAAGCGTATCACAGCATTATGTAGTCTCTCATTTCTTTGAATTTAACATTCATAAATATCCAGGAAGTGTTTAGAGACCAGAAGCAGCAGAACTAGTGACAGAAGATTGGTTAAGTAATAAACCCAAGTAAAGTAATATTCTCAGTTCTATGTTTCCTCTCAGTGAAATTTAAGAACTGCAGGCTGGTTAAAAGTAGAAGCAGTTTAGGATAATCACCTCTCTGCTATACTATTGTCTTCTTTAAATTTTGCTTATTTCATGAACTTATTTTTTTCCCTCAGAATTGCTTTCATGTGGATTTTAGCTGCTTTGTTCATAGCTATCAACTCTAGTAAGATACAAAGCCAATTAAATCCTAAGATGTAACATCTGGAAATCATATGGATTGCTACTTCAAATTTTTAAAGGGAACATCAGTAGAAGGACATAAGACTGAATTATTTTAAAATAATTATCGATAAAAATATTACTTCTAGTCTTAAACTTCTTTAATATGTCTATTTTCCTTATTTCGTTGTCTTTACTTATTTGTTGATTTCCCTTCTCTACATTACTTTTTATCCTTAGTTTATTTTCTTCTTTTGCCATCTGTTTATTGTTGTTTCTGTTTCTCTAAAAAGTACTTTATCACCCTGGAAACTCAAGCGTTATAAAGTCTTGGCCAGCTATAATACAATTTTCAATATATTTTGTGCCAATTGCTCTCAGCTTGCATAAAGAACACCAATTAACAGAGAAGTCTATGCTGCTTGTCCCTTTCTTTTAAGGGAAGCCATACAGTGACCCTCAGCAAGAAAATTATGATTACGAGCATATGGTGAAAAAATTTAATGTCTTACTTATTTCAAAGTCTTTCTTATTACAGCTATTAGTAGATCCTGCTGGATGATCAAGCCATAAATCATTTGACCATGTAGAATTCATAGTCCTGTAATTGATCTTTTTCATGTGTTTTCAGATAAAGCTGTGTAATACTTTCTAACTAAAGGTAAATGAGTAGATAAATTACTAATGTCCTTGAGGGAGCACAGCCAGAGAAAATTGCATCCAAGCAATATAACTTATTTTCCCGTTTTTCTCCTTTTTCTTTGTGTTGCTTATAAGAGCAAAGGAGAAAGAAACAGACTTTGAGGAATGAAAATTATAAGGAATTGGTATGGGTTAGACCATTTTCTATTTCCATCTACTTCACATCGGGAAAAAAAACCACCTTTAATTTTGTACTAATATTTTTCTATTTTGTAAAGATGGCAATACAGTGCATGAAACAATTATACCTCAGAGAACAATAAGATCCAAATTTGTTTTTTGTTTATTTAATTTATTTGGCTATATGAATATTTGTAGCAAAAAAATTGCCCCCTGGACTTCAGTGTCCAGCACAATAAATCAATAGCAGTTTCTGACTTCTCTGCACATTTTGATTTTATATATGCTGAGTGTTATATGAATACCAAATGCTAAAAAAAAACGGTTTGGCACAATATCATGGAGGAGGATTCTTTTTATTCTATCTGAAACAATTAATATATTTGTAACCTGCCACCTGGAAGAATAATTCTTCAAAATATTATTTATGGAGATACTGGTGTACTCTGGGAAGTCTTTACCCACCCAAGTTGTGAATAAACTGTAGAAGCAATAAAAAGACCGAACAGGCTGAAGGAGTTCCTACTCAAGTATATGTAAATAAATGCACACAGTCTGAGAAACAGACAGAACAAGCAACAATCAAAGCCTGACTACATCAGAGCTTTTCAGGGTATATGGGTAGAAAAGACAAGTAGAGAAGTTTCTTTTATGTGAAAGAGCAGTTTGAACAAAGTAAGCTGCCATGTAGGATATATGAGAGGCAGGTGAGAGCTTGAGAACCAGTATCAGACAAGATGCCAAGGAAGGAACTTAGGAAAACTGAGGTGTAAAAGTCATGGCTGTGAGGTGCAACTCCTGGATACTGTTAAACATCAAACATAATATGTCTGAATCTGAGTATAATGACAGAAAGATATAAATATTACCTTCTATCTACCAAACAAATAAAGCATCCTATCAAACCAAGCAAGCACTGAAATAAATGGGTTTCTGGTTTCTTATTACCCACCCAGTGGTTCTCAGAAAAGGCCTCAGTTTCATGAGGACTGGGTTCATCTCACTGCAGTTAGAGACAATCCTGACCTCAACAGCACCAGCTGCTTGGTACTAGAGGATAAGTGAGAACCTACCCAAACCTACCCACTTTCTTGCTCCTTTTTTCTGCTTTATTTCTAATGTAAGAAAATTGTTCTCAAGTCCTTACTGAAGTTAAGCAGAACATCCTTCTGTGGTATTCTGTACGCATGTATTTTCCATTTCCTTCTTCTGAGGCCACACATTACGTGCCTTCTGTTCTACAAACAGTTCAGATTTAATGTTGTCCAGCTCTGATTCTGAAAAAAATTCTTTATCTGAAAGGAAAGCAGCAATAGATCCAGAATTCACTTGTTTGTCCCAGTGGTTTCCAGCTCTCCAACAATTAAATCTTTATTTTTTCCTCAGGAAATGAAAAATTTCTGAGAATGTACAGTAAAACTAAAAATATATGAGGAATATGGGATCACAGACACAAGAAATGATGTAGTGAAGTATGCACACTGACTCTTACTAAGCTTTTATTACTGTATCCATCAGTTCCTATTAAAATTCCCTGACAGAAAAGCCATCTATTTAACATACAGTTTTTAAAATTCTAATTTAAACAGAGGTTCCAGATATACATCTGTTGACTCCTCTAGATAAGTCACTACGTTTGAAAATATAGACTAGCCTGTGATTTTACTTAAACAAAAAACACATGCAAGAAACATATTTCAGTAGCAGGCTTGAACTCTTCAGAATACAGCAAAACAGAAATGAAAATGGAAGACTATTTAAATGCTTACATATGTTTAACTGAGGCTATTAGTTATCACATGGTCTCATGATATATCTGCTTTTATTTTTAATTTCCACAAGGTTATCCTTGCTAATATTGCACACCAGTGAATGTGACATGATTTAATTTTCAAAACAGCTAAAATGGACTCAATGATCTTAAAGGTCTTTTCCAACCAAAAGAATTCTGTGACTGACTACCCTTAAATTATAGATATATATCTAAATCACAGTAGTATGCTAAATTAAAAATACTATGTTTTGTCCTACAGAACATGGATTTCAAAATACAGTTAAATGCAGTTTAGACTCACCATTTTTTTATTTGAAATTAAATTTTTTTAACACTGTCACTTTGCTCAAGAAAGCCAACGGTTGTATCTTTTTATTTCTTTATATTTAATCCTCACATATTGTTAGCTTTCACCTATTCAAGGTCATAAATTCACCTAATGTATTGCTTATTCATTAAATATCTGCCATTAGTTTAACCTGGAATCAAATAACCATTTGAGAATTTTTCCTCTTTTCAAAATATGCTGAATCATTAAATTTATTGAGAAGTGCTTCAAATTATGCTAAAATATTTGCAATTTTATTGAAGTTCATTTTAGCACTTGATTCTGTTGTTTCGTTTATGGTTGGTTTTGGGTTTTTTCCCACAAAACCTGCTAATAATATTGGTCTGTGAGGAAATTTGTACATTTCAACTTAGGCAGACATTTGCATACAAATTTTTGTCAGAATCAACAAATTCTATATACTGAATATGTGATTTTTAGCAGTCACACAGTATTCTGTCAATTTTAAAAGGCTTTGGTAAGTTTTATAAATTTGAGGACTTCATCTATGCATTTCCCTCCAAAAAGCCAAAACCAAAACCAACCAACCAACCAAACTAAACCACAACCAAGGAACCACAATTGCATAATTTTTCTCATTTATTTAACAGAATGTTTTCAAGAATCTGGAAGATCTGAGGATAAGATAACAGGAGTCGTTTCCAGAAAGAAGGTTGAGAAATATATGTAATTTATGCTATGTCGAAATAGCAGTCATCAAGGCAAATATGTATTTTTCAATTCAGATGTGAGAAGTACTATGTCCACTGACTCAAAGCTGTATACAAACTTACTGTCTGCTGAAACAGCTAGTTATAGACTCAGCTCTTGCCTTGGTATTGTCCATGTGTCTGAATTACTCCAATGCACATGGCATCTGAAGACCTCTTGAAAAATTCATGGAGCGATCTTTTTGCTACTTTCTTGTTAGAGAGAACAATGACTTATGGCACAGTCACCATTATTTGCAGTCATTTGCCTCTTCATTCTAGTGTGAAGTCAGTGCTACCCTTTATATAGAAACTCATTAAAAGTTCTGGATGTTTCTTGTAATTTCAGAACAGCTGTAATCAGCTAAAAGTCACAAAAATCATCAACATCCTTCAACTATTTTGCTGTATTTCTGCTTCTTGTTCCAAGTCATGAGTTCAGTTGCAGTTAAATCACTTGTCAACATTTGGAATTTTGGCAAAGAAGTATCACTTATATGCTTTCAGGCTTCATTGTGCTTTGTCATTAAAAAATATGGAATTCAGATATTAGATCATATAGTCACCTCACATTAACAGCATATATTTCAAAATAGCTAAGAAATAAATAGTTACTATATATAACCATAACAAACAAACAAACAAACAACAACAACAAAAAGTGCTGAAATCACTATTTATATGTAGGTCCCAAAAGAGAGAGAAAAGTATGGCAATAAAAAAGTAAACCCAAGTATGTATTTTTTTAAATTTAATTTTCCAAATTTCATAATTCTAGAATCTAGATCACAACACTTGGGGTTTTTTTGGTTTTGGTAAATCTCTATAATTTATTTATAAACCATACATATTGTTAATTATTTTAATGATGTTTTTCTTTCTCATTATCAAATATTATTAATATTCTTCATTGTTCTCTTATTAAATGGAAGATTTTATTGTCTTTCAAACTCCAGATTTCCAAAACCAAGACTTTTACTTTGCAAAGTCACAAATAGCAAGTCAATCACGGCACTAATTTGTTGCATACTCCTTTCAGAGCCGTGAATACATTTGCAAAGTTCACTGCAATGAAAAGGAAGAAGAATTAGATTATGTGTTGCTGCTCTTGTAAAGTGGCATTATATTTGGTAAAATAAAAACTATTCAGTCCTTAGAGGCTTATCCTGGAAAGTGGCCAGGGAACATCTTTCCATCAGAGGTTACCTGGTCAACTCTTTTGTATCTACATGAGGGATGCCCTTGTTGCACTTTTCCCTTGCTGGAAATATATTATGTATTACAAGTTGTTATTGCAAGAGACACTTTCATTTTAGCCATTCCTTTGTCTTCTTCCAGTTGTTCATTTCAACTCTTGAAGTAAAGTGGAATCTGTCATAGAGTGTCTTATATGAGTCTATGTATTCTTGATCTCACTCTGTCTTCCTGATTCATCCAAGACATGACAGCAGGAAAATAAAATATTGGGCTAGAAGTGGTCACTAAATACCCGAGGAAAGGGAGCTCTTTTTAGCTGTGTCACAAGAGTGTAAAAAAAAATATATAATGTTACATTCCTTAAATCAGCATAATACTAAAAATAAATGAAAATGCTAAAATATGGAAACCACCACAAACTTTATTTTTACTCAAAAATCTTACTAAGAACTGAGAAATTTAATGTATTTCTACATCAATATGAAAACTTTACTGTTAGAAACAAAACTAAGGAGTTTAGTAAGAGATATTTCATTAAACACAATTGAAGAGAGAGCTCTAGAAATGCCTTGCACAAATCTAAGGATGCTACCACTTGGCATGTTTTTTTGTAGGATGTCTGTTAAACTGACCATTCAGGATGGGACACAAATATTTAGACATACATAAGAAAAACACCTTATTCATTATATTACTGTGAGGTCTCAGGCATGTGCCTCTGATTCTTCGAGTTCCTGTGATGTATCAATGTCAGATCTCAAAAGAATCTTTTGTAGACTCAGATTCTGAGCTACTATTCAGTAAAAGTGGAGGATAGCTAAGGAAAACACACTTCTCAAGTTAATATTTGGTCATATATAGCAAGGCAAATATTTTATTGAGGAAGCAAAGACACAACTTCGCTATTAGGGGTTTCTGGAAATAACTTATTTTAAAATCTTTTCTATTGCAATGACAAAAAAGGGCAAAATTGGTTAGAATAGCTAATGAATCCAATGAACTATACATCCTTAGTGAAATCTGTCTGAAATAGTGTCATGTAACAAAGCACCCAGTAAAATATTTTAAATATTATAGACATCCATAGAACAATAAATGATGAACACTTGATAGTTATAATGCCAACTCAGACAGAACAAAAATACATTGAAAAAGGTAGTAAGTTGGTAAAGAAATCATGTGGGCTACATGCTTTTATCACAAAGCATCATGATAATTGATTTCATGGATTGAGTTCTTCCAGCATTAAAACTACAGAACTAAAAAAGTCCTGTAAACCTTTCAGAGAGTCAAATAATTGCTGAGAATGAGAATGAGAAAGAGAAAGAGAATGGAAAGGATGTCTGAAGACTGTGTTGCCCAACCACCCTTTTGAAGCAGAGCTGGCTAAAGTAGGTTGTCCAGGGCTGTTGCCACCTGTGTTTTGAGTACTCCAAGAACAGAAAACTCACAGACCCTCTGGGCAGCTTGTTTCAAACACTCTCACTCAGTAGCAAAAACACTCAGTAAAAAAAAAAATTCTTATGCTTAAGCGGAATTTTCTGTATTTTTGTTTGAGCTCATTGGACAATATAAGTTATTAAGCTACTAGAGTGTCCAAAGGAGGTGTATGAAGATGGTGAAGGGTCTTGAGGGGAAGCCATATGAGGAGCAAATGAGGTCACTTGGTCTGTTCAGTCTGGAGAGAAGGAGGCTGAGGGGAGACCTCATCGAAGTCTACAAATTCCTCGTGAGAGGAAGAGGAGGGACAGGCAGTGATCGATTCTCTGTGGTGACTAGTGACAGGACCTGAGGGAACGACCTGAAGCTGTGTCAGGGGAGGTTAACTGGATATTAGAAAAGCATTCTTCACCCAGAGAGTGGTTGGGCACTGGGTTGATACAGAGAAACGGGCACAGCAGCAAGTGCCTCTGAGTTCAGAAGTGTTTGGACAATGCTCTCAGGAATGTGGTGTGACTCGGGGATGGTGCTGTGCAGGCCTGGGAGCTGGACTCGATGATCCTTGTGAGTCCCTGCCAACTCGGCATATGCTGTGATTCTGGGGTTCTGAGTAGTTTGTGAAAGTCAATCATTTTGATTCCAAAAGTCAAAGAATATTAACTTCACTTCTTGATTGCTCCTGCAGTAATTGTAATACTGTCTTAGTAATTTTTATGTGATTATTCTGAATGAGTTCTAGTAAAAGACGTGTCAGTCTAACTTCAAGCTTAATCTAATCCACATTTGTCACTATAAGACAAATTTCTCTTGATCCTAACATTGGAAATATTTCGCATTTGAGAAAAAAATAATCTATCATCAATGTATATTTTAATAATTTCTTGCAAATAGCTGTAAAAAATGGCTTTCTATTTTGTAGAACAGAGGGAAAAATACAGAATCTTCTGATTATGGAAAAAAATTTTGGACATTGTCTCTATATAAAATTCTAGTTTTGGGCTGTTTCTAATTTAACTTCTGTGCAGTGTCCTTTCAATGAAATCACCTTTGCTGTCCTTCTGAAAATGTACACAAATTAGTAAAAGTGATTCTTTGGAAAGTTATAATGAATATATCCCCTCAGGAGAGATTTCCTAGATGTCAGAAATTATTATCTATGAGTCTTATTCCAGTGACTTTTTCAAGGCTTTTATTTCAGAACAAAGTGTGAAAATATCTTACTCAAAGAACCACTGAACTGGGTTCTTCTGGGAAGTAATAAAAGTAATTGCATAAATATGCATCTAGTGAATATATATACACATACTGGAAATTAATTTTCTGATATTTAAGACATTTATGTATGACCTTAAAATATCCTTTGTAGTATAAATTTTCAATATGTATGTCTAGAACAACTCAATAGAAAACCTGTCCCTGGCTGATAACCAGCCTTCTCAGTCAATTTACTTGGTCTCAAAACACAGCCAGAGTATTTTTTTTCAAATAACCAAACAGACTTTAAAACTTTTGTGTTTTGATCCCTTCAGATGACTCAAACTGCTGATGATTTCGATTCCTGTTCTGTTCAACTGTAAAGGAGTATGATGCTGAACATTGCTAAATTCACTAAAATTTTCACATCTTGTTGCTTACACTTTATTTAATCCAGTTGAATTCTTACTTTAGAATTTCCTTTAAACTGAGAAAACAAAAACATTGTCATCTGAGCCCTCTATATCTAATCTATTTAAATTCTGCAAGAAAGTGATTCTGTATCAGATGAAAATTTATTTGGAAAAAAAAGGTGTATGTAAGCAGCAAAACACTACAACAACTGGTGAACTTCATAACAGCTCCTCTAATTTAGAAGATGTTAAAAAGAAATATAAATTTAGGTATGCACTACTCTTTGATGGTTGTTGTTAGCTTAAAAGTATTTGTTCCGTATACAAGCACTATACTGCACTGTGAATTGTGATCTGGCTTTAGCTGTAAGAGAAGGAAAGAAGGGAGGAAAGAAAAAAAGAGATTGAATGAGAGACAAAAGGAAGGAATGAGGGATGGAGTGGAAAGTGGAAGGAAAGAGGAAAAAAGGGAAGAAGAAAGAACAAGAAATACTATAGCCTCACTAACAAAGCTTTTATTACACTTTCATTATTTACACTAATGCTGCATCTGATAATTTAAAAAACAGCACCTTTATTATCTTTCATCTTTACTTATGAATCAAGGAGTGCTTGTTGCAGAGTATTAGGCCTCAGACAAAACACACATGGAACATTTCAAGCATGTAGGCATCACGTGTTGCAAAATAGCTGTTAAAAACTTTGGGAAAAACCTTCTATTAAATTCTCATATTGATAGTTATTTCTAAGATTATAAGGACAGAAAAAAAAGGAGTAAACATGTTACTAAATACCTGACAAACTTAGTCCTGCTAAAGTTGCAGCTGAATTCTGTTCCTTAAATATCACACAAAGAGACATATTTGGGTGGTTTTTTTGGTGGTTTTGGGGGCTGCTTTTTTGCAAGGAGTTTTAAATAGTTAAAATTAAAAGTTTGGAATATTTTAGTTATCTTTACTTCCAATTTTTAATGGAGATTTTCTCAGTAGGCCACAGTCTTACTTGCAAAGAGAATTGCAACGTATGATAGAATGAGATTTATTCAATGCTTTTGCTTAGCTTAAGTTTTTGGTTACAAAAGCTTATAAGCCATTGGTAAACCCTTTATTTATAGCAGTGGGGCTTTGGGTTTGAAGTGTCCTAGGATAAGGATTCTTTTTGTTCGTTTATTTTGTTCTAAACCAGAGTGAACTGTAGGTTATAAATAACCACTAATAGACACTCAGAAGCATTTTTTAGAAGAGAACTTTAAATAAATGTAAGTCAGAAATCGAAAACAAGCAGTGTCTTTCATTAATCCACTTTTCTAGCATGTGTCTAGAGCACTCAGCACGGACGGTAGAGATAAATTACTTAAGTGCTTTTGATTAAGGAGTTTTGATAAGGACATTAGAAATCTGTAAATCCCCTAAGCTCATCTTATTTCCTTGCATAGCTGAGCAACTCTGGTGAATGTGGTTTTGTAAATATGTGTCTCTGAATTACACCAGGGATCCTTTACTTAAGTTCCAGATATTTAATCTTCCTGAATTTTTGTTTCAGCCCTGGAGCTCTTCCAAATCTAATGATAAAATCTGTACTATGTTATTGTTTTCATTTTCCACCTTTTTTTAATATATATTAAATAAGATATTCTTTGGTTAATTTTCCTGAATCAGAAGAAGATACACATATCTACTTATTTTCAGCTTTTGAATGAAATTTTACAGGAGGCAAAATAATTCTCTGTATATCTTCAAGGGCAATTCTACATCCTCCTGAAATCAACAACCTTTTTCCTTATAAGAATTACTTCATCCGATTAGGCCATTTGACTTCCAAAGGTGCTCTAGCTATAACTTTACTTGAGTATGGGATTGTCACAGAATTCTATATTGTAAAGTCAGATGACACAATGCCGTGTGTGTGTGTGAGAGGGTGAATATCTCTTTAAAAGTCGGGGTTTTTTTAATGTAGTCGAAAGGATTTGTGTTTCAACAGGCAGAATAAGAAACATTAGAAAAAAAAACCACTAAGTTGCAGGGCCAACTAACATTTTTATCTTTTCTTTTCATCGTTTACTGTAGCCCATCGATTGTGTTTACTCAAAGGTTAATAAAGTTTGTGACTTCAGGCTGCCTATAACTTCATGCAGGCAACATTAATCAGATACACAAGCTTGACAAACCCTGAGATTTTTATAATAACAAGACTATCCCAAAAGTCAATTTTCTGATCTCTCAATATGTTACATAGCATGTATACATACCTGAGGTGGTATAAATTTTCTTTTCTTTTCTTAGAACTTGTCTGTTCTTTAAAACAAGGTGGCTTTCAAAGGTACTATGTTCTGCTGTTAATGCTAAATATATATGTTAACATTTTTTTCTTCTCTCTTGGTAGTCTAATAATGCTAAGGGTGGTCTCTGTGACAAAAATTCTTTTATTAAATCAAAGAAAAGGGATTTACATCTGTAAAGGTGTTGAATAAAAGCTAGTGAGTAAAAGTCAAATATACTGTCTCTGGTAATTGAGTAATTTAGAAATCTATAAATACCAAAACTGTCATTTAAATTAATGGAAAGAACAGAAAACATCACTGCTATGTTTACATTCAGAGGTTTAGTCAATGAGTCTGCTTTCTTAAATTCTCAAATTTTTGGAGTTCAGACAAATATGCCCCAGTGTTTGAAGCAGTCTTTCTTGGGTGAATAAAGTTCAGATGTCATCCCTGAAACCAACCATTCATGGAGAAGCTGATGGTAAACTTTCTCAACATTATTTTCTATAGTTCTGTTTTAACTTTTTCAAAGATCCTCATGAGTTCAACCACAGGTTCATAAACTAACAGATTTTAAGCTAGAAGAAATTCTCAGTCTTATAGTCTAGCCTCTATATGAAAGGCCTTGGCATTTGCTCTAGAAGTTATTGACTGAGAAATTAAACAGTCTGTATTATTCTGATCATTATAATATCTCTTTTTTATTTTTTTTGTCTTAAAAGACTTTTAAAAGTCAAGGAACATTGCTGTTGTTAGAATTCAGTATTGTTGTTATCATTACCATTACATTTCTTACCTATACTGTGGGGCAAATGGGTCAATTATGGTCTATAATAGTAGGATCATTAGAAGAATATGACAAAAACATTATGTCTGGCCTAAGATGAAAATAGTCAGAAACCTTCTTTTCTTTTCACATTTTTGATAATTTTATGGTGATTGAAAATAACAATGCGCATGATATTAATAATATTTCTACAACCACAGGTAGGGATGCTTTTCAGGATATCCCCATGAAGGAAAACATTTTTTTTGTTATCATAGGACCAGAACACTAGCAGGTGTTCAGCAGTACTGCTCTGGGACTAAGGAAAGGTTAATGAGCTGCTTGCTATTTTTATATTAATGACAGCCATGTTGTAAGTCACATCAAGTGCAGATGAAATAGCACTTAGTTATTTGTTATAACTGGACATTAATGTTATTAGTGCCATAATTTTTTGTCAGTACCGTTTTTGTCTCTTTAGTTTGTTTCACAGTTTTTCTTTTCTTACATAGAAATATGTATTCGAACTGCTTCTTAAAACTTGATTCAAAGAATATATGCTAGGGGAGGTCAAATACACATGAATTTTATTTCAAAAGTGTCACATATACCCATATGTGTTTATTGTACAGAGAAGAAATTCTTTTTTCTGTGTCTTCTGATGCATTTCAATATTTGAACAAAATGTATCCTAATCTCCAGGAAAAAAATAACCCAATGTTATTTTTCCTTCTGTTTAATATAAATATTATATTCAGCTCAGGAGTAATAAACACCTTTTTTATGGGTATATTAATAGACAGGCAAGCATGGTATGCAACATGAAAAGTTCTGTGCTGGAGCCTGCAATACACTTCTCACGTATTTAGGATATCAGTATATCATTATATTAGAAATATATACAGGTATTTACAGGAAAATGGTTCATAACATTGTGGAATTTGAAATCTATATATATTAAGGTCCAGCCATGGGAAATATACTATTTTTCATATACAAAAAATGAAAATTCCATCTATGTCTGCTTAGGAGTATTTATCAAGGCTACAATGACATCAAGACACAACTCCTCACTTATTGACACTTTAGTCTTGCCATTGATCAGAACTATGACTAAGAAAAGATCTAAATTTAAAGCAAAATTAATGGGTTAGAATTAGGTTATTTTTAAAGTATATTTGAAATTCTTTTCCCTGTCCTTCTCCACTGCCATCTGCACAACTTACACAAAGCTATCATCACATTTCTGTGATTAAAGTATTCTTTAACCTTTCTTCTCCTGCAAAATAATAGTTAAAAAGTACTCATACCACATTCTAATTATCTTGTCCATTAAATATTTTTCTTTTCTACAACAGGCAGGCATTTTCTTCCAAAATATATTTGCTGTTATATCTCTTCCTCTCAGAATCTCTTTGATAAATGCTTTTTGTCTTTAAAATATTAGCACTTTTTATTATGGTCCTACAATTGTTTGGTCAAAGATACAGAAAACAAACCGATGTTAAAAAATTCAAGAGCAAGCATATCTTGTGTCTAACAACCTAAATGTTATTTAACACAACATGTTTCTATCAGAAAATATTAGCCAACCAAACTATTTTTTTACATACTTCAACCATTTTATTATACTCCATTATGTTTTGAGGTAGGGTTGTGTTTTCATGTTTGCTTGTTTGCATATATATTTTCAAAACCCAGGGTTATTTCAGTGAAACTAAATATTTCATTGCAAATACTCTGAGCCTCAACTTAGATATACGTTTTTTTGCTTAAAATCCAGCTGTTCTTTTTGAAATAGAAATCCTGTAAATTAAAGAAAAAAAGAAAAGAACCACAGAAGAATCTGAAATATTCAAATATTTAAAAACCAGGAGTATAGAAAAGATACAGTTACAACTGAAAATATAATTAAACAAATGAATATTATCTAAAATCCAGACAAAATATTTAAATGTACTTAGCAGGAAATCTTTTTCCCTAAAGCATTTCTAACAAATATGGGAGCAGTCAATCTTAGGAAGAAGGGATAAGATGGATTTTTTAACTTTGTGGTTGATTTCTGAATTAATAAAACCTAATCTTTAGAACTAAACAAGTTTTCCCTTATCATGCTGTTTGCATTGTATGTCTGAGAGGATTCAGAAGAGAAATAGACATTTAACTTTAGATTCAGACATACACACTATCTATTATTTTATCTACCAAAAAAGGGCATCAGAAATGTCATCCACCACATAAGAGCTGCTATTTGATGGTTGTACTAATATGAGAGTATCAGGCCATGTTTTTATGTTTTTTCAGTTGAAAATACTTCATTCTCTCTGGGTGGAGAGGAAAAGGTAGCAAATAATAGGAATAATTTAGATGGTGATTTCAAGAGATACAAAAAGCTTTTTTCTTATTTTGTTTAACATTATAAAACAAAAAATCCAACCCTATTTTTGCATCTTTTACCTACTTTAGCAATAATAAGAGTATATTTATTTTTAGAACTAAAGTATCAAAAAGATATGTATGATGATTTTTTTAATTAAAATCAAAATAGCAACTTTATTGAACAAATTTGGTCATGCATGAAAGGACATTTTGCAATTTAAGAAGTGTTATAAACCAAATTGCTTTTCACATCAATGCTACTCTTAAAGGCTTCTATAGAAATGTAATTTAATTGTACAATCTTTTTAACTTCACGCATTCAAATATTTTTAACAAAATTAGAATTCTTCTTTGAAATAATGTAAAATAAATGAAAAAAACCTACAAATCTATTTTGATTTTCATTGTCTCAAATGGTAGGCCTTTTGGACACGAATAATGACTCAAGTAATGAGTCATTTGAGGCAGATCTATTTGATGTCAAGGGTTGTCCCTAATACATAGAGTTAAATAATTCAAATTAATTATTAATGAATAAACACATGGGATGATATTACCAAATTTTGTTTCAGCTTCACAGTTTTACTGCCAGGAAGAATTTTAAATCTCTGCAAGGATGTGTAACATGCTTACTTTTACTCATTAATTGTCCATTTACAAGTATACCAGTTTTGGTCCTTTTCACAAAGTTATCTTTTTTAAAAGAGAAGGTAATTGAAATTAGAGATTCATTCCTATTTGTTGGTGTTCAGTCTGCATATTTCATATTGTGTATTTTCCTATTTATTCTTCCTCATACCAACGACTTCTTGGTTGTATTACAGCTGGACTGCAGATTTGTTTATTCTATCATATTTGCTTTTATAAAGCTAGCACATCATACTTTACATGCATAGATAATAGCATCTATGATCTATGCGTACTGATTTTTAAAAAAATTAATTACCAAATGTCTTATCAAAGATATTCTATTAAGAAGCAAGTTATGCTACAATGGCATGACATAAGAGTTTTGATTTAATTACCCTGCTTCTGAAAAGATTTAATTTAATTTTGTAATACTAAATTGTTTAGGGGATTAATATTAGCTATACATTCTACATTTCTGAATTTAAATGTGTGTCGTATCACAGAAAGATGGAGGCTAATGTTTCAGTGTAATTTGATGACCAATCTGAAATAAAAATTGTAATATTTAGTAAAGATAGTGATACAGCTGCCTGTGGCAATTAAATGTTTCAAAATTTTAAAATTTTTTTTCTTACCACACATATTACCTAGAACTCATACACATTACTGGTGAAGAATTGACATATACAGTATCTAAAAGAAGCATTTGAAAGCTAGGCATAAAACTTGCATGCAGAGGTCAAGAAGTAAATTTGTTTAGACTGATAACAGCATGAGACTTAAGAAGAAGCCACCTACAGTGCCTTATCTCAATGTTGCCATCATTCTTAGGCCTGTAGAAATGCTGTCTTCAATGATCCATCAACACCAACTCTATTGAGTTTATCAATAAGGGCAAATTTGGAGAGAGAACATCAGGTTTTTTATCTTATTTGTATTACCTTTTCTTAGTCCATTAAGTTATTAGTCCAACAGGACTCCACAGGAAGTCTGCAGGAGAAAATTATTTAAAGGTAGGGGTTTTAATTTTTAGGCATAATATCCATAAAACTTAGGATGTCATGGTTCAGAAATACTGTGATGTCACCCTTTACTGAAGCAGAAATAATTACTACCATTCACAAACGGTAGGACCATGACCAAAACGTTGTCGGTAAGGTCTTGCATGTTATGCACCAATAGGCTTAAAAAACCCAGAAAAGTCTGTGCCCTGTGAGATAGTTAAGACATGGAAATGTGGAACTTTTAATGGTATCCTCAGCTGCATAGTACTTTTAAAATATCAACTTAATTATATGTCTAGATTGTCCACTTAGACACAGAGTTTTCAAAAAAAAAAAAAAAAACCAAACACCTGGACCTGATTTGTATATTTTAACAATATATAATCTTAAAAAGAAATAAGTCTTCCTACTGGAAAGACTTATTTCAAGTTCAGAAGCTTTTTGAAGACGTACAACCAGACCTTTCTCCATTTAAAGGCTATTAATGTGTCGCTTGTGAAATCTATTCACTACTGAAAATGTCAGTGCATCATTTCACTACTCAGAAGTAAAAGCTCTTTGTAAGGCTTTCCTATTATACAGAGTATTATTCATTCCAAATAACAGGGGAAGTGGGCATTAAATTGTATTATCCAGTTCAAAGTAATTGTTACAGAGGAAATAAAAAGCCATAGGAACATAGGAATTGCAATAATGGATCAGACCAGTAGTTTATCTAGCCAAATATCTTAACTTTGACAGAGACTAAGATAGAAAAAAATACTTTTTAGCAGATGACTACTGAACAATGCTGCCCACAGGAGAATTTTAATACCTTTTTTGTTCAAGTCTGGCATATACTTAAAGTTATTTATTACAATAAAATAAAAGAAATACCAAACCTCTTTTCCTTTAGTTATCAAAAGAAATGTAACGAGATTTTTAATAGCTTTTATATATGTAGCTCTCATTACTACTTCATATGGATATTATTCTAGTATGCAGAGATTACTGCCTGGATTATTATCACATTTCATGATACATTTCTCCATATTTTATGGCCTGGTTTTTAATTTCCATCTTCTTTTGCAATACTTTACAATCTATCACTGCTAAGCAGATTTTAGGTGTATTGTCAGGTGATTCATGGTGTTAAATCAGAAAATGTTATTCTTCCTTGGTATGTTCTAAAGTTTCAATACTAAATCGCAATGTGATTTGAGTCAGTGTTTTGTAGAAAAATACTAAATTCTCCTTCTCACTGCAGGACACAAAAGCATAAAGGCTGTCTCTTGTACGTTGCATAGAGATGAGAAATATCCAAGCTAAGTTATGGACTCAGGAGCTGGGAAAGGATTCTTAGGGAAGGAAATGCAATGGCTCATATGTAGATATCTGACAAGGCTGCTACATGGAGCAACCGGTGTATTCGATGCACGGCTGGGTGCCTAGACACTGGAGGCATCTTGAGATAATATCAATAAGTGTAAAAGTATGGATGTGTAATGGTAACTTATTACCTAAAAAGGTGAAAAATAGTCTGGCAAAAGTTGAAAATATCCTCAGAATGCAAGAATTGCTACCTGTTGCTAGCTATTCTAACTGTAAGAACAGGAAAGTGATCTGGAAAAATTAAAATTGGTGTAAAAAACCAAAAAAAAAAATCTATCATCATCTATTGCTAAAAAATAGAAATTAACAGTAGCAATTGGCTGCTATCCTATATGTCCTATATGTCCCTTATATCTCTATAATTTTTTTTTTTAATCCAAAATGGAGCCTTTAGCTGAGAGTTCCCCATGCTTCCTAATTCCATTCTCCCTATGCTTCCTAATTCCAGTTATGTTCTTGGCACAGTGATTAAATCCTGTCCAGCACAGAGCAGAATAAGAAGGATTAACGTGGTTTAGAATATCTGTAAGAATGTGTAAAAAAATACAAAATTGCAGACAATTTCCATTCACTCAAAGTTTGATGCAGAACAGATTTTATGCAGAAATTTGAACACCCCTGATCTATTATAGTTTTGTAGTCATATCAATGTTCAGAAAATTAAATTGTGTGAGATAGATAGTGACTCAGTGACAAAGAGAAAAACACAATCTGAAACTGGTCTTTGTGACTTTAATTCTATTTCACAAGACTTTCTTAATGTGCTCATGCTGATGCATAGACACTTCTCCGGAAAATGCTTTTCTTTCTTATGTCTATAAATAAAATTTCCTGTCGGGTGAACTTCAAGATGCAGATAAAGTCAGATCAATGTTCAATTTTTTTTTTAAGAAAAGACTACTAAATTTGAGGCTTGATACATAAGAAAATGACATACTTCTGTCTTCTGTTCAGATGGATACATATATATTATAAGAATACTGTATTTACTGTCTAAGAAAAAGGGCAAGATTATATAATGTCTTAAAAATAGCATTTTAGTAATTTATAATATACCTACAAATATTTCAACTGGCCGGATCAATCAGTGCCCTCAAAAATACATTTTGAAAGAATGGTTGATTTTTTTTTACACTTTGCTTTTCCTACCTTTTTTTATTCTTCTAGCAGTCAATATCTCACATACACTTCCCATATCCACTTTTTATATTTTAAAGTGCTAATTGTGTTAATTAGGGTCTTAGAATTAAAGAGAATAAATGAATGCTTTGAAACAACAAGATGAGATGGACTGTGGAAGGGAAGAGACTGCAGTTATACTTCTTTCATACATTTGACAGTAAAAGTGAATACAGTGTGTTCGACCTCTAAAGGTCTTAGATTAGAATAATCATCATAAATCTCCTGGAAGGAATTCAGCTTTTCAATGTATTCCTAGAATTTAGGTCACTTAGAATGGGATCTAGAGAAGTTTTGTCCTTGGATCACAAAGAGTTAACACTTGTTTCTCAGCTCTTGCAAGAGTTTGCCTTCATTTGGGCAGTCAAGTCTTTTTTTTAATCCTGACTGGGCAAAATGACAAAGAAATAAGGACTGAAATTTTGAATAGAAAATCTAGATGTTTCTTTTCCGGCTTTTTCTCCTCTAGCTCGTTCAGTAGTGCTTTTGACTGGAATTTGTCAAACATTCCAAAAAATGACAGAGATCAGAGGCATAATTGTAACAAAAATTACCAAAATCGCATAAGGATCTTTTGTTAATTTTCAGAATTAGACTATCTGAAACATAGGGTGAAAATCCATGAATGCATGATTGCTATCTAAGGTAATTTACATGAAAAACTGGAAAAATAAACAGAGTTTGTAGCGTGAGTTGGTTTCAGAAAAATTGTAACAAGCAGACTAAGTGTAACAATAATTGCCCTTGAATGATCACTAGCTCTCCAGAAAATTAAGTTGTGTATGCAAGAGTAAGTGTACATCAGTTTCAATAAAAAATGTGTGGTCAAAATGTATTGCACCAAATATCTTTGAATATGCAAAGGATAATCTTAGCAAAAGTTAAATGGAAGCAAATTCCAGAAGACTAAGCAATAACAAGGAAACTGGGGCATTTGGTTTGTAACCATATTTCATTTCTTTTTAAATGCAACAGGATGAAGAAGAGAGAAAAAAGAAAAAAAATTCAAAGATAAATCAGGACGGGTAACACCTGTAAAAGAAAATACACATGCCCACTAAATGAGGGAAAGTAAAGGTGAAATCAAAGAGGTGTTCATTTCTCACCCTGGTTATTAATTGTTCTGTCCAAAGTTTTAAGATGGAAGTAGCATCTCAGAGTGCTCCTCAAACCAAAACATTTCTGTTAATTTTTCTTCAGAACTGTTATTTCACAAGTTTTGTCACTGAAGTGACAGTGTTAAAACAAATACCTGGGATGCAGGAATAAATAATACTCTTTGAATTCAATACAAATTTTACATTTTGCATCACTGAGAATAGAATCTTGGGCCATAGGTAAGGTAACTATTCTTATGAATTATCTGTAAAAAATATTGATCAATACAAACATTAATGAACTTGTTTGTAATGTTACTAATCTTTTTCTCCTATCTGATGAAGATATTTTCCCTGAAACATTTTTATAAACCTCTGGACACCTTACTCGATAATAATTTTTCCAGTATTATGATTTTTGACTACACCTTTTCAGTACTTGGTCAGCTGTAAATGGCACATTGCAATGAATGTTGCTTCAAGCAGCAGACATTAAAAACATAACAATAAAACTGTGACTCAACATCTATAATTCCATTTATATTCATTGCACTTTTCATGGCACTATCTGTTGCATATAACTTTGCTTCTTTATAGATCATTAGGATATTTTTAAATTTTTTTCTGATTTGTTATATATTCCACAGTAGTCCAGGAAGGTCTACTTAGTTTTCAACAGGCTTATCTTTCTGCTTCTAGAAATGATTGGTTAAGTATTTAACAGAGGAAAAAGTTAAAGAAAAACATTAAAAAGCATTCAGGATAAAACTATGTAATTATACATGCCATTCTAATCTTAGTCTTGTGATTAAGGGGAGGTATTGGTGCCAAAACACTCTCCTTTTGGCTGTACAATTCAATATATGGGGAAAAAAAGAGGAGCTGATTGGAAAAATTAAATATGAAAATAAGGAATGCAACAATAAGAGCTGGAAAACAAAAACATTGGGATATAAGAACATTCTCACATAAGGAACATGGAAGAAGAGATTTTTCTTAGTAAAGGAAAAACAAAAAAGTGTATTATACACTTATATAAAATAATAAATGCTGTAGAAGAAAAAGTAACTGGTAATTTTAGTCTCCCTCTGAGAATTGCCTTTACTAATGCCATATAAAAAAAGGAATGATTAATCACATTAAATTAAATTACTTCCAAACAGAATCAAGGAACTACTTTTACCCCATAAAGAATAATTTTAATTCAGAACTTATTTTTTACAGGATATTCTTCTGAGGCTGCACATTCAGTAAGTGGGAAAAAAAAATATCACTTTGTACGTGGATGCCTGTGATAAATAGAATGACAACAGTTAATGCTAAAATCAATTTTTGGAACACAGTTCAGACTTAATTCTTTCAGTCTTATATAATCCCTAAATATAAAGTTCAAGAGGTGTCTACATGCTGAAACAGACTCCTGCATAACCACCTGGTGTTGGTTTTGCACCTTGACCTTGAAATGCGGATGCGAGCTTCTGTCAGTCACCAGCGTAGATATTTCCCCTACTTTGGAGATTACTCTTAAGTGGTTCCTACTGTTTCATCTCCAGATCTCCATGGGCCATGTGTTCTGTTTTTTTAACAGGCCACAAGTGAGCATCAGGATTCAATGTGTGCTATGCTGCTTGCCTTGTCCCAGTCCCTGCACTCTGCATGGAGCAAAGGGAGGGGAGAGTCTTCCTGACTTACAGGAAAGATGAATGTGCTCATCTAGAGGAAAAAAAAATATATAGTGAATTTTAGATGGGAAAATAAAATCAGGAGACAATTATATACTAAGAATATTACAGAACAGCAAAGTCTGAGAAAGAATATCCTCAGAAATTATGGAACAATACTTTCTTAGAAGCCTGTAAAGATCTGAAAAGAGTTTGTTGCCAACAAGCAGCTCATTGGAAGTTGTTGAGTTGACCAGCCCTCGAGGAAAAGACCCACCCTGTAAAAGTTTTGTGCTTGTTGTGTCTAGCCTGCTCACTTTTACCCAAAAAGTTACACACAAATCAAATTGAGTATCTAATGGATTTGGGATGTTAACATAGCTTCGTTTGTGTTTTTTATGGTTTCTTTTTTTATTCTCCTGAGTTCTACACTTTCCATGCTAGTCATTAAAAAAGGAAGAAAAAAGGAGAGGAAAATAAAATACTAAAATTGGAATATCAACTCCCCTTTTATGGATTTACTTTCAAAAAGGAATTTTTCACTTATCTGAACTAGTGTCCTTGATCACAAGATGTTATCCTGCTTACAGTTGATTGACTTAATAATAATTTGCTGTTCTCTCTTTGCTTACACTTACAATAGAGTTGGAGGTGTTTTATGATTTAAAAAGTCACAATAATTGCATTTTTCCATCTTAGTCTCTTGCTTTTACCATCAACAAAAGTTAAGCTTATATTTTTCAGTCAGACTAGTGGGATCAGGAAAATGACTAGTCCTGAGGGACATGTACATCATCTAGAAGAATTGCTGTGAAATAAATGCTATCACACTCTTTATGTAATTAAATTGGAAAGTTCAAGCTTTTCCACACTCCTAGCTTCAGTGTTACTACCAAACTTCATTGGTTTCAGCTTCATCTCAGTCACGAGACCAACCCTTAAGCAGTGTTTACTAATTCCCAAACACTCAGCATCAAAGAAAAGTTACAGATGTAATTCTAAATAGCCCTGACACCCTTGTTTGCTGTCTGAATAGCTGAAATAAACAGGCAGACTGCCAAATATTTCTCCAGAGTAGTTATTTCCCTTTCAGCTATATAATTTTAATTTACATGGAAATCATTGATACTTTAAAGTGGTGCTTGTCCATCAAGTTTGTTTATTTCCTAGCTCCCTAACGTATTTTAATATAAATCCAAGTCATTGATTGGTTGAATAAACATAATTGCTCAAACAAATGTTTATCAGATTAAGTGTCTCAATTCCTTCTGAACTGACTAAAGTCCATCCCATGAAGACAGACCCATGCGAGGCATAAATATATTCCATAAGCAGTACTCCACTGATTTCACATTATACTCTTCTGAATATCATAGACTGAGTTGTGTGCAATTATATTTCAGGAATGCTTTTTATTCATTTGGATGTTCCTAGAATTGTAAGATACCTCTGTTTAAAAACAGACAGAATCTATTCAAATTGCATTGATGAGACTAATACATCAAATAGCTAACAGATTTAAAGTGCCAGAATTTTACTGTAGTTTATTGTCCGTAGCTTTCGTGCTTTTCTTGTATTTCCATTCTTCATTTAGATACTAGATACAGGATCAAACTGATGAAATACCCCTGAATGAGTCATTCAACACTACCTTTGTTGTCAACAGGGAGAAATAAGCACCTTGGGGCATAATTCATGCCACCTTAAAGTGGAGACCACTGGTATATCATATAAATTGCTCTTTTAAAGTCTTTGTCTCTCTCCATCTCCCTCCATAGTAGGGAAGGAACTTGTGATGACAAGCTCAGATATCTGCATTACAGGATTCTAAAAGTAGCTTATTCACTTTCTTTCTCAAATGCCTTCAGAAAGATGATGGCCATCTTCAACTTCAGCTGAACATGTAGAAGCCAAGGAGATCAAAACTTTCTGATCAGCAAGGATTAGATACAGTCTTAAACACATATTGAGACAGATTTCTTAATTTTCCTTTTACCTTTATCTCAATGTAATGAAAACAAAAGAATCTGGATTCTGCAAAGGACAACAATGATTCTGTAATATTTTTATTAGTACCACCAATGGTGCTGAAGAGTCAGCATGGTAGTAACTGGGGAAAAAAAAAAAGCAGAAAAAAGGGCACACTGTTGCCATGAACAAGGTTTTTACCTAAAGCTCTTTTTTTTTTTTTCCTGCAAAGTTACAGACGTGTTTATATACACAAATGTAGATTACATACTCTTACAACTTATTAAAATCCATGGTGTAGTTTGAGGCATGTAAAAATATAAGTTCTCATACCTCAAACAACTTATCTCTTTTTTATTTTTCCCTAGTTTTTATTTTAGGTTACAGAAGGACAATCTTCTTAAATTCCTAACTACCAGGAGCAAGAATTTAGAAGTTGGCACCATTTCTTGTTTTCTTGTGTCAATATTTCTGGAGATTTTTTTAAATGTTCACAAAATCTGAAGTTCTCCTATTATTTTTATTAATAAATAACAGGCAGCATGATATATCAAAATATCAAAAACATCTTCAAAAAGCTGCAAGATTTTAACCATAGGTCTTAGGGAATAAGACTAATATTTATTAACTCTGCCCTGCTCCTTTCAGATGTTGCTAGTCTGATTTCATTGTCAGTAATACTTAAGAGGATAAACACAGGAGGTTTCTAAAAGGAGAAATAAAATCTGAACATATTTTAGCTATTTACTCCACATTTTTAAAGGCAAAATTATCTCATTTATGAAATCTTTTCTAGCATTGTACCATGACATGAACTCTTACTTTACCTCTACAATCCATACTTTCAGTTAATACTTTTGTTCAAGCTGCAAAGAGTATGCAGCTCAGGCCACTATTGTTGATTCATTATATTCAAAGGCTGGAGAGAAAGATAAACTGTTCTAAGAAACCTATATCTAAAATTCCACAAGTGCCAAAGTCTATCTTCTTTAATATTTAAATGGAGATATAACATAAAATATTAATGTCATTCACAGACAGGAACACCTGCTTGGATGTTTGTTTTTCCTTTGCTGCAATAACGCGATCTCACCCTGCTGTGCAGGCAGGGTTGAGTTTACTGAAAGGCTTGCACGTGTACAGAGTCAGCAAGTGGAACTGTGAATGTTGGATTATCAGATTTTATATTTCAGAATTTAGATGTCTGTAGTGGCGCCTGAAAATTTGAAAATGTTAATGTTAAAATATTTAAAGTGCTCTAAAAATATACTATTTAACATTGCAGGAATTAACTCAGTCTAGCCTAAATCTATATTACAGTAATCAGCCTCATTCAAAAACTTTCATAGGCTTTCTGATATGGCTATGCAGAGTTTTAGTACTCTCAGGAGTGGACTAATTATGCAGTAACCCATAATTAAAGACATTTTCTTCCTCTCCCTGATCATATAAATGTTTTTATATGAGTTTAGGAAGGCCATATTAAGGAACACAGACATAAACACCATGAATTTAAAGCTTAGCTGAGGATTTTTCCTCCTCTAACCTCTGAAGTTAGTTTATATATACATAAATGCATAAGACTTTGAGGTTTAATATTACAGCATAGACAGGTCCTCTACCATTAAAGTCTTTAGCTGCCTTAAATAATGTACTTCCCTTTTTGAAGACAATACTTGAGCACAAAGGTATTATGCATTTATCTCTATGGTATCTATTGTCAGGTGGTAACAAAATGCTTTGCAATTAATTTATACCTGTGACAACAGAAATCACAAGAATAAAAGCAAATTAATTATATTCTTAAAGTAAAATAATATCAACTGTAGAGCTAGTCAGAGAATAAGAAAACATTAATGTACACTTGATTCAGCAAAAAATATTTTAGAACCAAAATTTTTTGTCCGCAAAATTAAACCTTCACCTGTAATATGTCTCTCCAGTGCTCAGCAGACTGATGCCAAGATTTACTTGCTATAGATCGACTACCCTGACTTTAAATACAAAGCTTCAAGGACAAATTTCTAATTCCTCATCCAATCATAAAAATACAAAAGCTTATTCCCACAGGTCTCTTGTTTTAAAGTGTACCATTGTGATGAGTTCTGAATGGGGTAGGTTAAGAAATTCTACATGCTCTTATAATTCGATGATATAACCAGATTTGAAAAATTAATGTTGTGGAAATGGAGCTCCATTATTATTTCTTTTAACAAAGCTAAAGTTTGTTAATAGTTTTCTGATAACCTAGAGAAGTAGGGAACTTATCTCATTTACTTCCAAGATTCAATTTGAAATTAATTCCACGGAACACCTCAAGGGTGTTTAGATGTTTTTTTTTTGCAGAAAAGGAATTCCATCCATTCTCACTGCATTAGTTCTTCAAACTGCATTGCATAATTAACAATCTGTGAAATACATCTCCCCAAAAAGTTACAGATACCAGACTCTGAAGTGTACAAAGAACACAAACAAATCTGAATTAAGACTTTTTCACTGCCCTCAGTAATTCAAAGACATTCAGTTAATATTTTATACATGCCCTTTTATGATGGTATAGATGTCAATATACAATCAGTTAGTGAGAGAAAATTAAAGCAAACAAACAAATAAACAAAAAATTAAAACAAATTATCCCCCCCTCCAATTTTTATCAGTATTACCTTTCATATCCCTGCTTATAAAACCGAAAGGTGCAGAAGTGTGGAACAACGAAGAGGAAAGTTCTAATGGTTCTTAGATATATAGCATTTCTCTGTCTCCTTGCCAAGTCTCTATTAAAGAATTAAAAAAAAAAAAAAAAAAAATTCACGTTATCTTTTTCTAAAAGCCATACTGACATTTACAGAATTTTCCTTACATATCTCTGGAGATGACACTAAAAATACCATAATTGCTTATTATAATAACATTCATATATATCTAAAGTAAAAAAAATTGAAATAAGTGCTGCATGCAAAAATCTTGAAGGAATAAATTCTCTGTGTCTAAAAATATGTCTCTACTGTATTCCTCAAGGTTTAAATTTTTATTCTTGATTCCTTATTTTGCAACAGAGATTCACTGATATAGCAACTGGAAAACATTTTCTTCTTCCCTTGACCCTGTAAGTGTAATCTGCTCTTGTGCCATACAGCAAAGTGGTAGACCCAGTCAACTAATGTTTTGATGAAAATGAAGATGTGCTGAGAGCTCCAGCTCTTTTGTAATGTCCCAGATATCTAGAATATATAGAACATATAGTGTTCAATACATTACCAGGCAGATTAAAAAAAAAAATCATTATTTACATATGTCCAGTTAAGTGGAAAATTGACTGCTATTTCTAACACCTAAAATAAACATATATTTACAATAAAAGAAAAAATAATCCTAACTTCTACTGAGAATACATCTGAAAGCTCTCTTTCTCTGATAAAGCTATCTGTTTCTTTTTCCGGAAGAAAGAAGTCAGCATGTAAAACTTTTTGGTGACTTTTTTTTCACAGAATATGATGGCTATTATGGTCAAATTACACATTGTAAAATATCTGGACTGTCTAGAACACTCTATTTTATTCTTAAGTCCAAGACATTCATGTCATCTTCTTAATTCATGCCATTTTCTTTATTGGAATAAAGGCTGTTTTCCTGCTGTGCATGGCACCATAGCTATTTAGGAAGCATTTTCTGTGTTTACCTATCTTGTGAACAACTCTTTGCTGCAGAAAGTTGAAAAATTTTCCTTCGTCCCCTATGTCTGTTCCCACAAGGAATGTCTTGAACTAGGCTTTATAAATATTTTCCATTCATATTTGCTTTAAACCTATGAAAAACCTAACTCACAGAACCGTAGACAGGTTTGGGTAGGAAGGTGCCATATAGGTCATTTAATTCCAACCTCACTGCCATGGGTAGGCACATTTTCCACTAGACCAGATTGCTCAAAGACCCATCCAGCCTGGACACTTCCAGGAACAGCCATCCACAACTCCTCTGGACAGCCTGTTTCCTGCCTCACCAGCCTCACCGCAAAGAATTTCTTTGTTATATCAAATCCAAACCTACTGTCTTTCTGTTTCCCCCTCCAGCATGTCAACTGCACCACACAGCTTGGGTGTTGCCAGCTGTTGTTTATATTGTAGCTTTTTATTTGCAATTCTTAATTGTTTATGCTTTATGATTAACTCTGTTTTCAAAGCTGGAGTTATTAACCAGTTGGAGCGATAAGGGTTGATTATTTAGCCACAGCCTCCACTTCTTTTGTATATCAGAACTATGACCTTTATAGAAGGAATATAAGCCTAATTTTCATAGAAGGTACATTGCCTTGAAAGCCTCAGGTTTACAAATATTTATTCAATGTGATAATAACCAAATTAACTAATAATTACAAAATGCTTTTCATGGACACTTAGAATTTCATTTACCTTACAATTAAAAGCAGGTGGGATGACCTCTACATATTCTACCATTCAGAATGTTTCACCACAGAGAGCTGATCATTTCAAATCAAAGCAAAAGTTTCAATACTTCAATTATGTAAAAGTGTGAAATTGCTCAGAATTATTTCTTTGAATAAGATGCCGCAGAGTTCTGAGGTCTGTAAACTTGTCTGAATGCTAAAACAAAATGTAAATGGACAAACTTAAGTTTTGATATGAGTGGCTCAAGACAGCATTAAAAAAATAATCTTTCCTCAGTGCAATCCCTACCACCAGAGCTAGCACTATTCTGTTAACCAACAGCATCCTAAAATCAATTTTTCAGTTACATAGTTTAATGTATCTGAAAGGAAATTCCTTCAAAGCCATCACTATTTCTATTAGGCATCAATCCAAGAATTATTTTTGTCATTCAGCAATAAACTCAGTAATGTATTCTAGAGTGTTTAGTCATGGATTTTACTGTGTATAACAGTATCTACAAATCAGATTTTTTTTCTGCCTAGCTCTGTAAGATGATACTTGCCACTAGAAAGTGATTGTCTTCTTTCTATTGATTTAGAATGACAATTTAAAAAAAAACACATGCACAACACACCAACTTAATCTGCAAGCAGATACACATCTATGTTGTTAACACAGAAATAATCAGTGTAGATCCTGAATGGGGCATGCATTTAAATAAAATTTCCCTGGGAAATAGAAGCCTTTTAAATAATATTCCTTGATACGTGACTGTACCTTATCAGTGCACTTATTGTAGATAAGTGACCTTATAATCCACCACTTTTTTTACCAAAATCTATTGATAGATCTTTACTGAATAAGACCAAGCTGCTAGCAAGTAGAAGTTGAGCAAGAAATTTCAGCTTTCACTTTGTTGGTCATTTTTAAAGAAGATATTCTTAAGATCTATGACCATGCGCTTTCTCACAAATAATTATAATTTATATTTATTAACCTAGAATATTAAGGCAAATGAAGATATTTTTGAAGGAACAACATTATGCAAGTTTCCAGTGTCATCCATCCACTAACTCCTTTTTGTACCTGTTTGGATCAAAGTAAAAGTCATGCAGATGACATTCTGAACAAGATAACAAAAAATGTTTTATGTGATACTCCTTTCATTTTCTATATAAGCAGCTATAACCATTTCAGAATGCAAGCATGAATCTTACGAATGCAAAGATGAACTAGAAAACAGAAAGATGCAGATATCTGTGGTCACAGCACATTCACTAATTAAACTATTCTGTATATTTTAGATCAGTAGTGCATTTTAAATTAGTAATTACATTTAAGATGTGTAGTTCTATGAGATTATTATGGGAAGCACTGCTGATTAAATGTCATTGCACAGCTGAAAAACCAAATTATGCCATTAGACACTCCATCCTGTTTAAAAAAAATTATACTGTCTGCATAGCATGACAACTACCTTCAACAAGATATCCAAAAAGGGCTTCCTAAAACTCACAGCACATTCAGGAGATGTGTTACTTATTCTAGGCATTCCAAGTCTTTATTTCACCATCTGGTATGCCGTGCCTGAGTTTAATAAGAATTTTTGCAGCTTGTTAAGTCCTATAATCCTGAGAAGTTGCTTATATAAAGATTAACCTTTAAAATAAGCAATATGGAAAGTGGCAGAAATTTGATAAAGGAAGGGAAAAGAAGGTGTCTACATTTTCTGCTTATCAGTGTCTTAGTACAAAGTTTCCATGAACAGAAAGGAAGATCTTAACTGGAAGGAATTCAACAAAAATTAGGTGATTTTACTGTAAATTGAGATAAGTGGTAGATACTGTGCTTCATCCTATCTTTAGCCATCTGGGTAAGAGAACTCTAAGACAATGATTTTATGCATTATCAATATATATTTTTTTAATGAAGATTTCATTAGTATCTAAAACCTCAGCCCAGGAAATCTATGAACTGTAAAATACAGGAGGGTCAGCAAGAGCACTGGACTGGGAGTCAATATCAATTCTTACTTGTTAGCTTACTCCATTTGTCTCTGGGATGTCTATTTTGTTCTCTTTAGTTCTCTTCCAAATAAAGAGCTAGCTAGCCCTCCGAGAACAGCTGTGATGTAGTCAGGGCCATTTTACTTCAGTGCTGGAGAAGTTTCTGTCCCCTTTATTCATATTTTTTAATTTATTGTAAAAAACCACTCTAAAGTGTCTTGCTAACGTAGCTGAGAGACTGAAACAGAAAATAAAAACTGAAAAGCATAACCTAGCATTGAAGTGACTTATCCTTTGGTTTTTTTTCTATTAAATCAAATAATATTTGTTTCTAGTTGAATGGAATAAAATAATCTCTTTTATTTACATTTCTCTTTTAATGATTAAGAGTCTGTGTGACAGGAGTAATACTGGTTCTCCCTGTTCTGGGAGACTATGAAGCTACACTACTGAAGTGCTGCTTGTGTAGGTTTAGGACTACTCAGGAATCAGAGAAGGATTCTTCAACGAAGCAGACATGGTCTGCTATATCAGTATTGTGGAGGGGAGTATCCCACAGCAGATGTAAACCAGAATTTCCTAGCAATCTCTGCCTCCCAAAGGTCTCCCTCCAGGCAATTTAGATTTAATGGATGTCCCCATGTAAAAACAACTGCAAATTTGTTCTGTTCAATTTATCAAACCAGTAAAAGATATTTGATTTTCTCTTGTTCTTCCTCCCCCAGAAATTTGAATTTTTAATGGTGAGCCTAATGGGCTGAAGACTTCTGTTTTATCATTATTTTCTTCTCTTAGTGAATTCTGCTACAATAATTTATGTGATGAATACTCTAGGAAATTCCCTTGTCAAGCCAGAGTGAGACCCATATTTGAATATGACAATACATTTGCATTGAACTTTACACTAAAAAAACAGAAAGAAGGGAAAATCATTACTGCAGTGAATCTGTAGAAAGCATGTCTGTGGAGAGAGACAATACAAAGAACAGGATGTTGATCCCATGCTCACCAGGGAATCCACAGCTAAAAGCAAAATCAGCAGTAAGTCCAAACAGGAGAGCGCTTATTAAAAAGGGCAGGAGAAAATTTTGGCACCCATACGTCATTACTGGAAAAATTCATTCAAGGGCTTAAATGTGTCCTGCAGCTTCCAAAGCTTTTCCTATGAGAAGTCACAGCAGCATGCCAGTACACTGAGCAGAAAGGAGTGAGTGCATCACATTTGGTCAGAAAAAAGACGAGTTAAACTGAAAATTCAGGAGAGCACAGCAGGATGCACAAGCCAGATTGCTCAGGGACTAAACAGTTATTTTAAGCAATGCTGAATGGTTCCAACATTTGGCAGGTGTATTTGTTGTGGCACATCTGCTTTTTGTTAACAAAACTGTGCTTGTAAAAGAATCCAGAGGAACTTTATGTCCATATATCATAAAATCTTACAGTTTTATAGCTCCTGATATAGTCTAAGGAGAGGATACTTTAAAAAGCAATAGACAGAATGGTCATCTTATATAGGAAATTCAAGTGAAGGCAAAACTTCAATGTAAGTTTTACCACTGACAAAACTTACAGCACACAAATCTCAGGGAATAAAGGTTTAATAATGTAATATAATGTAAGTATACTTTGGTTCTGTGCCCAGATAGATTGAATTCTCTGTGTCCTTTCACTAGAAAATCTTGGCTTATCTTCAAATAATAATAATAAAAAAATTAAATTAAAAAAATATTAAGAGCATTTTAGTTTCAATACCCAGTTTTCAAAGAATTTCAGTGTCACAAAAACATTGAAAAAATTACATCTATTTCAAGTCTCTCTCTACCTTTTCTTCCAATACTGTGACTGAGGGAATAACCATAATGAATAAATTTTGAACTTGGTCATAAGAACTAATGGTTTACAGACTGATTTGTCCTTTAGAAAAAGACTGAAACTTAAGATATCTTTGCCCATGTAAAAATTCTCACCACAGAATATGCCAAGTTGGAAGGTGGCCACAAGGGTCATCAAGCTTAACTCCTGTCCCTACACAGAACCATTCCCAAGACTCACTTCTTGAGCTCAGTCAGGCTTGCCGCTGTGACCCTTCCCTAGGGAGCCTGTTCCAGTGCCCAGCCACCCTCTGAGGGAAGAACTTTTCCTGATATCAAACCCCTGACACAACCTCAGGCCATTCCCTGGGGTACTGTTATTGGTCACCACAGAGAAGAGATCAGTGTTTGCCACTCCTCTTCTCCCCACAAGGGAGCTGTAGACTGTGATGAAGTCTCCCTTATGCTCTACAGATTTTCGCTTTCTTCCAAATGCAATATGGGTGCTATTAGGGAAGAAAAAAAATTCAGCAGAAATGATTTATTATGTTGCCTACACAACAACTGACATCCCACTCAGGCTTTATATAAGGTATAGAAAGAAGCTTGAGTATTCTAAGTCAGTAAAGAAAAACAGATTTAGAGCATTATGTCATGGTAAACACTGCTGACACATACTGACTGTATCATATCTACTAGTCAAGCTTTGATTAAAAAAATAAAAGCAATTGTATCTTCATGACATTTGGAAAAAGAAGAAGGACTTGACAAGCAAAATCAGGTAATGTATAGGATCCCCTGTTAATTCCTAATTAATGCTGCTTCTTTGAAATTGGGATGTAACATTACAATCTCTCTTCAAAGAAAAAATTATGGTCTCACAATTTTCTGTGTCTTTTCTGATCTCTGCTTGCAACACTTATTCTTCACAAATGGTAATAAAATTATATTGTCAGTCTAATTAGAACAAATTTACTTATACTATGTCAGATTGAATTTTATTATATCTGCTGTTTCTGAATTTTCTGTAGTTCACATTTGAGAAAGCAAGTAATGTCTGTAGCTCTTCAGGAAATTCCAGTACACAGTTTAATAACTAAGAATAACTGACTAGCTAGATATAAAAAGGGGAGAAATGTGCTTTTTGAAAACAATGAAGAAAGAAACATAGTGTGTGTTTTTAACTGAGAAAAAATTTGGCTTTTCTATTTGTAGCAATTTCCTAATCATCCTTCAGAATAATTTTTTTACTTATTGGCAAAGTACAAAGCATCTCTCCAGTGAAGGGGTATCAATCCAGAAAAAGTGTTTTGAAAATAGATTTTATTCTAAGTGTATAGTGAAATAGATTTTATTCTAAGTGTATAGTGATAGGAAAAAACAATATCTAAACTAGATTTAAACTTTATTTTTGAAATAGTAAATTTTGAGAACTAGGTTATTCAGTTCAAATGTTTATTTAATAAAATGACAGAAATCACTTTAAGACTTAGAGGGTGCATGCCACAAGCAGGATATATTTTCCTCAGGAAAACAGGCAGATATAATGCAAAGTCAGGAGGAGTAGATGATCACTAACCTTATGGTATATTTTAATGAGTTATTTTCCTGAGTACAATGAAATTTTAAAATTAAATTTTAAAAAAATCATTTGCTAATTGTCCATTTAGGCTTAGGCTTAGACTTAAATGAAAGTACAGGACAGTGAAGAAATTTAAAAAAGAAAAACAAGGACTTCACTTAAGCAACTCACTGGCCCCTTTCTTGAGGCAACACCTTCTATCTGGCCTGAAGGCTTTTTATCCATAGAGATTTCCACGCTTCAGGATGACATGAGCCAAGTTCCTTATGTTTCAGGAATGACACAAAATTTCATATTTTGGATGAATTGGATAAAGGCAATATCCTTCATAAGGAAAATTTTAGGACAGTAAATAAATTTTTAATATTATGGGATATTTTTTCCTAAAGTTTCTATTAAAACCTTTTGCTCTAATCTGATTTTTAGTACCACTGCTTTATCAGATCTTTTTTTTCTGATCTGTGAATCTCTTAAAAAGGCAATCCATCATGAAAGTGTGCACTAGCTGTCCACAAGCTATATCCATAGAGCAATAACATAACAGTGCTATTATTATTATTATGTGTCACAGAGCATTGCCTGGCAAATACATAAACTATGACCATAGATGACTAAAGGATACTATGATAAATGAAAGTCACTTTGCAAAATATATAGGGAGAACAGCTGTAGAGTAGCTTAAGAATATCCATCAAAAGTTGTTTCCATTTAGAAATACCTATCTGAAAAAACCTACATGACAATTTAAACAATTACACTTTCCCTTTACATTGGCCTGTACTCTTCTTGTATGGCATCTATGGAGATTAGCTCTCCAACATAGACACCAAAAAGAATCTAAAATTAGGCAGTAAACATAATCATTTGTCAATAAATTTAGAATTTATCAAAAGGGATCTTTTCATTTAATTTATTTGACTTTGCCTAGGTCCAATCAGACTAAAAAGTAATATCATTGCATATATTTATCTTTAAAATATCAAAGCTACAGAAAGGTTGCCTTGAACATTCTTAAAGTGAAAATGCCAAGTTATTAGTTCCTGCATGGAACATCATCTTTTGTATAAAAAGCCTCTGAACTCCTACAACTGCAGAGCTATACTGAATGAACCATATGCTTATCTTATATAATCACAGTAGCATTTAGATGCTATTCTTGTGAAAGGAGTCGGTTCTTACAAGGACACATATATAAGTAATACCAGCAGTGAGGCGTGCCTCTCCCCAACTTAATTGTGGGGAAACATGAGAGTTTTTGTGCAGTTTTGAGTATGAGGCCATCAGACCAAAATGGTGCCATCAGCACCTCACCTTTCTTACCTTAACTTTTACAATGACTTAAATTTAAAAAATGGAATTTCCAACTCTTATGTGTAAAATTTATGACATTTTAAATAATGGAACTCGTTGCCATTTTTTGAGGGTTTTTTTGCTGTACCTGTGATTCAATATGCAGGTGTGACTGTATAGGAATGTACATTATGCATGGATACATAGAGCTAAAATGTTTATTCACAGTGGTTTTCATAGTAATTAAATCTCATTAAGTGTTGAAAGATATTGAAAACAGAATAAACTTTGTTGATAAATGACTTGACATCTGGAAGTTTTATTCACTTAGGTGTGAAATGTATCTTGCTGAGTGGTTAGTCTTTGTTGGCCATCCTGAAGCATATAGAAAACAGAGAAGTTTTTTCTCTGTTCCATGGCCATGAATAGAGTTATCTTCCTTTCCGTGATTTATAGAATTTGAGTGATTTCAGCTTCTACTTTGACAATTTCAGTAATTTTTTTCTTGTGATATTACTTGGTGTTGCATATATTGTAAGACTCAGAAGCTATGACTTTTGCTCCTAGGAGAAGTTTGATGTGTGACTGTGAGCAGAAATTGCTCATATTTACATCTCCATTTTCAATTCTGACCTCATAGATAGGCTTTGTAAAATGTGAGGAAGGATTCTTATGTTTTTTTTCACATTGAACGAGAATCTTAAGTATGCTTTCCTCATATATATGTATGTGTGTGTGTGTATATATATTTACATATATATACATGTTCATATATAGAAATAGTAAATTTATATTAAATAACTTGAATTTTTTTCTATATTTACATATGCACCAAACCCAAGCAACTTTTCTTCTCTTCATTTATAAAAATTGGCTAATGATATTTCAAAGGTTTATTCACCTGAGGTAAAGATAGATAGTTCTTAAGTGTTGCCTTTGCTTTGTTCTGTTAGTTTTGTTCTGTTTGCTTTGTTCTATTTGTTTTCCTCTATTTGCTTTTTTCCTCTTCCTCCCACCCCAGGGATTCATGCCACAAGCATATTTTTTAAAATTCTATCATTTTAGGGTTTGACTTCACTATTCAAGTGAGCAAGCTGCAAATTATAAAAATACAAACTGCTTTGTTGAACATATAGCTAGTTTTCTTGGAGATTTCTGGTTAGAGGTGACTTTGGGTTTGAAGACCGCCAAAATTTAAGAGGCAGGAACATGATATGATGATCAAGCAAATGGAGGCAAATTCAAGCATGAAACATGTGTCCTTAGAATTAATGTAACATCAAAGGAGATCCTAATTTCCCCTGAATATGACTGAGAAATAATCCAGTCATATCCTGAACATATAATTCCAGGAGAATCAGAAAACCTTTCAGAGAAGAGAGACCAGAAAGTAGAATGAGAAAAAGATATAGGTAATGAAAGCTCAGAAAGTAATGGTAGGAAATGTTTACACATTTTCTTAAAATGTTAAGTCTCAAAAACAAGAATGAATTTAGGAGGAACTGGAGTCAAGTAGATGGAAAGAAATACACAAAATCCCACAGGCATTCATAAGAGCATCTGTAACCTTCAGATATTTCCATTATACCCAAGAGAATAGCAAATCCTAATTCTTCAAGGCTTGATAGCACATTGTATCAGATCTGGGAAGATTCTCATTGACATTTTGAAATGACAGCAGCAAGTGTTATGAGCAGGAAAAGTTTTGTACCCTTGAGACCCTGAATTGCTTATACCTCATCTACATACAGCACAGGGTAAAAGCCCATTGTTCAAGAAGTCCTCTCTCAAGGTGAAAAGGGGAAATTGAGAAATACTGGGTAGAGAAACAGAAAAAAATAGCACTTGAGGAACATTTAGATTTATTCATTTATTCAGCTTTACTTTTTTGATATATGGGGTAGGTGTTGAGGTTCTATGGTTCTCTTAAACTTTTAACTGATATTCGGTTATGTTTCTAGAAGAGATTTTAACTTTTTTATTTACTTGGGGTTTTTTAAAAACTTCTGTTTTCCACTAAGCTGACTGAGTAAATGATCAAGTGCCTAAACTTTTTCTCCTTGAAATTTGATGACCTCCTTAGGAACACTTGCATGTGAATTTATGATTTTCCCCTACCATTTCATTGTTGGTATCCCAACATTCAAGAATACATAAAGAGGTGTTTTGGAAAAGCTGTTTTTCAAGCTGATTCCATCTACATCTGAGTGCTGGGAATCCTTTTTGTTTTGCTCTATATTCCTTTACAAATATTTTTTTTCTCCATGAATTTGTTTTTCCCATCAAATTTCAGATGCTTTGCTGGGGAAAACAAAGGTCCAGCAAGGTTTGACAGTTCAACAACAACACTTAAATCATGTTTAAACTTTTCAGCAATAGAGGATCACGGGCCTGTGTGTTTATACAATTCCTAATGAGGTTTATGTGTAGACATATAAGCATATGGATGTGGCTGAATGCACACATTGAATTTACCTGTTTATGTATTGATATATATTATGGTACTTTGACTTCTTCATACCCTTTAAGTTCCTAAACAGCTGAACTTGGATGTGATTGTGAACAATATATCCACTTTTCTATATGTAAATTATATTTATACTTATATGTATGTGTGTGTGTTTATAAGTGTAAAATTATCAAATAAGACATGGAAAATGAAAAACATTTTTCTTGTTCCCTTGTTATAGCATGTTCATTTAACATACCCAGTGCTATCAATCTGTTGTTTTGGTGTTTGTTTGGGTTCTTGCACAACAGCTTGATTAATATTTAACATATTGATTATCACAAACATCAGTATGCTCTGCAAGTGACTCTCCCTGAATTCAGTTATTTAATACAGCTTCTATTTAAATAATGCTGCTTTATTTTGAGCAAGATTATGCTCACAAAACTTTTCTGAAAAAAAAGCTCCTCTGTGATATGTTCTTTCTTAAAAATTAGTAACCCTTCACAGATTTTCTGATGAAGTTACTCTCTGGCTATATACATATTTAGCATATAATTTATTTCTTAAAAAAGGAATTATACTAGTTCTAATAACAAGTCTCATTTTTCTAATTCTAGGAATTACAGGACAAACAAAACTGGCATCAAGAGATTAAATCTTCTGCACAAGCAGAACACTGGCTCAGCATAAATAATAAAAAAAGGTTTTAGCCTTCATATTGTTCTTACCTGAATAGAGACTGTGCAAGCAGAGTTATTTTGCTGCATCTTTATGCAGGTCAATTTAGTAGTGAAATTACATCTTTTCCTGGAAATTATTGAAATACCTAGAACTATATTGGCCATTTGAGATTCATGTATATGCCTCTTAGTAGCTGGTATTACTTTGATTTGTGTCCTTTTCGCTTTTATAATTTCTTAGTATAAATTCATCCTGTTTGAGTATACTGGGCAGAAGAGTTAAAAATGAGTATAAGCATGATGGAGGACAACTAATTTTTTCTGTAACTGACAGGTTTTCACTGTATATATATATTTTAATATAACTCAATGTCCCTTTCCTAAGCAGTGATACTGTTGCCCTTATGAATTCTACGAATTGTATTGAAATAAAAATATTGTTACAATCACTGATAAGAAAATCTCTCCTAAAACTCCATCAAAATTAATGCTATTTTTAAAAGGTTCATTCTGAAAGCAATTGGCCACCAATAATTTACTAATAATTGACATTTATTAATAAATTGGATTAAACTAAGGTTTTTTTGCATGTGAAATTGGAACCACTATCATACAGGGAATATATATATGTATTAGCTTGTTAAATCAATTACTTATGACAAATAATATTTAAATAATTAGCTGTCATAGGACATCTAGTCTTTTCCTGTTTAGCTACAGGACATCTAGTCTTTTTTTCTTCACTGGAACTTTCTTCTCACACATAAAACATAGAAATTCATTTTCTCACATGTATTATTTAATTAGGAGAAAAGAAAAAGTAAGATTACAGCATTTCTTGATGTGAAAAAAGGAAAAAATTGAATCTATAATGTATGTGACTCCAGGTCTGAGGTTCAGACCTTGCACTAATATAATACTATTTAGAAGTCTACAAAATAGCTCATTAGCATTAGTAGCTTCTATGTCAACTACTTTCTGGGACAGAAAGACTGAGTAAGCATGAATTTATTAATCTGTATGAAGAGTCCTTACAGCTTTAGTAGCTCCTTCATTGGATCTCACTTTGGAATCATGTACAAGGTACTACACTCAGAAAAGAAAAAAGTGGTGCCTTATTATCTAGTGTCACTTGATTCATCTTTCTTTTGAATGTGAACTTTGGTGAAGAGATTAAAATTATAGTATCTTCATAGAATTAAAAGCTTTCACCTAACTTGTGTGGGAATGTTGGAACTTTCTTAAAAGAATCATTTGAATTAACAGAATTATGTAAACAAAAAAGGTAGAATATAAGAATTTTGGTTTCATTTTTAACATTCTTGATTGCAATCGTAATTAAAGGAGTATAGACGAAAATATAATTTAAAACATATAATTTCCACAGTGTTTGTTGTTTTTTTGGGTTTTTTTCAATCAAGTTGACCTGAAATGATTGCATTACAAATTATTCCTTGGACACAAATTTTGGATTGTTAGATCATTGTACTATGATTCTACACTGAATACCACTGCATTGACAGGTCAGCAGTTCTTTCCTACCTAAAATAAGATCTTTCCATGAACAGAATATTTGCTATATATTGAACATTTTAGCGAGGAATAGAACCTAATTATCCAGACCATAGTGATAATATTTTTAAAGTTTACAGGATAATAAAAATAAACACACATAGAACACATATCTAGATTAGATTTTCCTGTTAATATTTACTTTCTTTCCACTTATATTTAATCAACTTCAGTGGGCTGAGATATCACATACTAAATTTACATGCTACTATTGTAAAATCAAAAAAAAAACCTCAAAGTGACCAGTTGATAGGATTCCTCATAAGCTGTCCCTGGTAAAGAAAGTTCCACTAAAGTTCCACTGAAAAATTTTACGCACTGCTAAAAAAATGGCAGGAAATAAGCCATCTCTTAACTTTGCTAATCAGTAGGAAAGTAAAGATTGTCATTTGATGATCAGTCAAGATGGCAATTTTCATTCATTAGAGTACTGAGAGGAAAAAAAGACAAACTAAGGCTAAGCAGCTCCTAAATATTCTTTCTATAGTTTCTAGAACAAATTGTAAGCTATTTACATGCAGATTGTGCAATATAGACCTCATTGAAAATAGTGTTGCACTCAAGAGATTCTCAGTTACAACATCTGGCTGACCATCACGTTTCTAGAGTTACTCTACATGTATAGGCTTATATATTTCCTTTGCTCCTTCATATTACTTTTGACACCATATCCTTATTACAACAGAGATCAGCACCTACATTCTTCTAAAAGGTCTAGGGGAAAAAAAATGCTTCAGATTGTTTCTCACAAAGTAACTCCATTGAATATAGCAATTTTGAATATGGTCCATATTGCTTGGTCAAGATTTTAACTTATGGGTAAGATGAGGAACACTATCATCTAATGACCATGATTTGCATTCCGGGGTTTTTGTAATTAAGACACATCTTTTGATAAATCACCTGGGACTTAAATACAGGAGCTTATTTCTTCATTTGTAAATCAAAACCTGTGTCCCGTTCTTAAGGATGATATAAGAATTAATATTTGCAGAGAGATTCTTCTATATCGGATCCCATTTAGGTAAGGAATGGAAACCATACCATTTAAAGTGTTTTATGTTTCTCTTCACAATTTAAAAATCAATATTTTTCCTTTTTTTTTTTTTTAATACAGATTGAAAACAAATTAAAGTCTCTGGTGTACCATGGATGTAAGATGTAAAGAATTAAAACGTGCAGCAAAGCCATCAGAAAATAGAATCTTCCCTCCTGATAGTTCTCTATTGTTCTAATAGAAACTTCAGCTCATAACTGGTTGAGGTTCTGGAAGTATTTTCAGGTTGCAAGTAATATATAGGGCTGATAATATCAGATTCAAATAAATAAACCTTTGACATTTTGAGTGCAAGTTCTAGTGATACAAAGAGCTGCCAATACATAATAAACATCTCTGGTTTTATTGTAAAGCTGGGAGCTATTTCTTCATTGTAACATATACTAAATAGAAGTTTTATTTATATTATGCCTAATAAATGAAGCACAACAACAAGGAAATGTTTTAAATGAAGTGTATTATAGATATAAAAAATAAAGAAGATTAACTAAGAAAAAAAATCAGTATGATATTTTCCATGTAAAGTCAATTCATTCAGAAACAGAGTTGAAACTTGAAAGGCGCTGACTGTAGAAAACTCAAAGGTATTTTCTGTTCCCCAGGATATAATCTCTCTCCTTCCTTTCCATGGAAAACAAACAAAGCCCTCTGTTATGACACTGCACTAAAACAACATTTGAATTCACTAGCGTGCCATAAATAATCTAATATCACTTGCAGCAAAGCAGTTGATGCAGCTGTGTCTGTCACGACTGCCATTAATTTTGACAGGATTTCTACACACAGATTGCTTACTGTGTTGAGGGTCTGATGTTGGTAAACTGCAGCTTGCTCATTTTAATTATATTTTTTTCTAATTATATTTTTCCATGCTTCTCAATCCTACTTCTCCATCTTCTTTTGCAATACCAGTTTCTATGGAAACTGCAATGACAAGTACATGAATGGAGTTTAATGATGTCAACTAGTGCTGACTGAAATCATTGTATGTAAGACATCAAAATGTATGTTATGTGCAATATTTTTCTTTGTTAAATAATATCAGTGCCTGCATCTTCAAGTTAACTTAAATGATGTTCTGTAGATACAGCCGACAACATTCCATATATCACATGTTGTAAAATGCAGACATTTGTTACTGGACAATCCAAGCCCATGTGCTGGAAATTGCCCCAACACTACATTATGCTGCAGCTGCTGCAGAAGCAACTTTGCAATACTCAGTCACTTCTGAAAGAGCTGCCTTCACAATAACATTTTTCCCTCTCAAATCTGGTGTCACAGAGGGGTTGCTCCCATCACTGATGGGCTCAGCCTTAACTAGTGTGGGTCCATCTTGGAGCCCTCAGCCCCACTGGCTCTGCCAGACATGGGGGAAGCTTCTGGCAGCTCCTCACAGAAGCCACCCCTGTAGTCCCCTCCTGCAAAAGAACCTTGACACACCACCCCAACACACTAAGAAAAATGGCAATCACAGGTTATTCCAGAAAGTGCTTTTTTGATATAGATACATGTGAAGCATCGTGCAAAGTATGTCCAAAAGAGTTAAAGGCTTTAAGAGATAAAAAAAATTAAAAGGTTAATAAGGGTATTGATAAATAAGAAGAAACTTTATAACTTCTTTTTTATCACAAACATAATGTGCATACTACAAAGAAACTGTAAAAATATTATTTGGAATTTTGTATTATTGAGATATTTGTGGGTTTGCTGTTTCAGGATTTCTAGCCTCCTGGGTATATTTAGAAATATTTTCCATCTGTTTTTAAATGGCAATAATCCAGTTTCAAACTGTTTATCAAAATGATTTTCTCATAATCCCCCAAATCCTTATTTTTTATCTTTGGAAAGAACCAGAGGGAAAAAAAAAAAAAAGAAAGCAAGAGAAAAACAGTAGTGAGCTGAAAACCTGTGGAGAATAAAAGAAAAGATCACATGGGCTGCTATGTTTAGCAAACTTGTGTCAGAAGATTTCAGTCACCTAACAGCAGAAATTTTGTCTTAATTTCAGCCAAAAAAATTCTACCAAATTTGTATGAATATTTTTCCTGTCCCAACTTTTGTCCTTCAATTTAAATACTTGTTTACTTTGTTTGTTTCTCTACACATATGTAAAGGGAATAAACCATATTAATTTCAAAGGTTTTTTTTGCAAAATTAACAGTCAGAAGTTTTTATTGTATTTCTTTTAATAAATTGAAATATGTTGCCTAATAATCTTAAAAGACTGACTTTGCATTTGCTTGATTAGAATTCTTCTTGAGCGTGGTTTTCCAGAACTGTACACAGTATTCTGCAAAGGTTTTACAAACGTTTTGTGAAATTATATTGATACTTTCCTGTATCCTCGCCATGAATATGAACTCTTTCCATATTTTTCACTGTTTTTGTTATTTTCTGTACAATGATCAATAACTTCCACATATTTCTTCCTTTCTATGCTTTTTCAGTTAGGAAAGGAAAATTGAATGCTGTGGTAATTCCATGTAGTGTTTGGTTTTCCTATATGCCATTGATACCTCCTGACATCACAAAGAGTTATTTTCTGTGAGGTCAGTATATTGGTGAGATTTCACCCTCTTCAGCGCTGTGATACAAATTTTAATGCATGTACAGTGTTACAATAAAAATAAATAAATATGCACATATAGCTAAGGTTTTTTATATTTCAACTTTCCCAGAGTGATGTAACTGAGCATATGCACTTTCCTAAGGCTGTCTTTTAAACTTCATCTTTATCTTGTTTGTTTGCATAATTCTACGTGCTAAGATATATGATGGGAGAGAAACAATTCTGAGAGGTAAAAAAAATATTTATTTTTACCTTTCAAAACTCTATATTAGGCCTCTATTTGCTTTTATAATAAAAACTCTTAATCAGCATACATTATGACATTATTCACAACCTCCTTTTCTCCTTAAAGATTCTCTTTGAATCCTCTTCATTTGGGAAGCGATCCCAGCTGGTCACTCAATCACTGAAAATGACAGCTCTATAAAGAGAAATGTTTTACAGAAATAATATGAAGTAAAATATCCTTCACAGAAATTGTATAAATATAAAACCATAATTATATTAGTTTCTATTTGCTTAATTATTTATGAAGTAATTTCAAGAATAAAGCCAAAAACTTACGTTTGCATGTCTATTTATCTTTATTATATCTATTTTTTAGAATAATGTATGAAGAATTAGACAAACACATGCAATAAGATTTAAACGGAATGATTGTGCAAGACTAGTACATGATAAAGTCAAATTTGTCTAATACAGGCTGTCTATCTAGTAAAGAAAGCTTCTCTTGGGACTGCAGTTTGAGATCCAGTATTACACAAAGTGAAGCAAAAAAATAGCATAACGTTGAAAGTGGCCACTGTTTCTTAGGGAGCAAATGTTCAACTAGAAGCACAGTAAATAGAGGAATATGAGAGCAAATTATTTTTTTTTTTTTTTTGTTTACAGAGTCAGTTTGTAAGTGGGTCATCAAACAATGGTTATCTGCCCTCATGTTGCAGACAAGCGTAATAATCCTAAATCTGCAAGAGGATGTGATTAACAGATGCTGACTGAACACACTCCTCCCTGCTAAAAATAGCTTAAGAAACTTTGAATGTTCTAGCCATTGTTGTTGACAGGAGACTTAGCACAACTTGCTTTCCACTTTGGATGATTTCCTAGACAAACAAAATATACTTGCAAGAGACTTTTGTTCATGAATTACTATTCTGGTCTTCTCACTAGGTGAAAAAACAAATCAACAACTATATAACAGCATCAGAGCAAAATGATACAAAATAAAACTGCAAAAACTTTTGAAATGCTGAAATTGTTTTGCTCAAACTTAGTTGGATATTCAGTGCCACTGAGAAAGAACTACCTGCTTTGTGAGGCAGGAGCATGTGGTGGTTCTTCACCCTACAAGAGTGATTTCCTGGCATCTAAACCTAACTTAGTAAATGGAACAGACATATTGCACACAGAGACTTTCCAAATCACTTCACTCTGCAATGACATAGTGAGGATGATAAAAGAGTTCCAGGGGAAATATTGCCTATTGCTTTTAATATATCAGCTGTCTGACCATCTCTCTCACATATAGCTCTAATGTGTCTTTTTACAGTGGAAGATTAATTCAAGTGTAAATTTCTATAGATAGGAAAGAAAGTGATAATTTCTCCTTTCTATGGATTTGTAGGCCTGCAGATGAACAGAGGGGATTGAGATTTAACTAGAAACCACAGATTTTAGCAAGATAATATTAAGACAGGACGGACAAACTTGAAAGCCTATCTTACTGTTCTAAATTTGAAAAACAAGTTTTGGCAAGTCAGACTAGAGGAGGAATCATCCAAAGTGCACACTTTAGTACACCCTGGGGCAGATATATGTTTTCCCATCTGCCTTTTGAAATAAATGAAGAATTGAGACTCATGATACATTAAAAAAAAAAAAGATCAATGAAACATTTGGAGATACTGAGATTTTCCACATAATTGCTGATGACATGCTTATACCAAAGGCAATTTGGGCAGATTACCATGAGATGCTAAAAAAGCTTGAGTCAAGACCCTAAGGATAAAACATCACTTTCAATTCTATTGATCCAGTTTTTGCTAAAAAATTACGTATAAAGAGAAAGCACCCACATGAAAGAAAGAAAATCTGCTTGCAGAAATATTTGAATCACAAACTAATGGATATTACCATAGGCATCACACATAAACTTTGGAATCACAGATTAATTATGAAGTATGTCAGGTGTATGAAAATTTCTACGAGAATGTAACTGTACAAACTACATTAGATGAACATGACAAGGTCCTAAATCAGAGATTTCATTGGCATTCTCTTTTACTCTGCTTCTATGATTCCAACAAGGCAGTGGCAATTCATGCAGATGTGCTGTATTTTCAAATGTTTGTCAATATAACAGACACAAATATTACCTTTGTTTCATAAACAGATGAGTTTATAAGTTCTGGTATAAAAAGAAGATTATGGAAAAACTACGGATCACTACGGTCTCACCTCAGGAAATGTTACTAGCTGATTCTAAGCAGACTTGAATCACAAGTAACCCAAAGACATCTTATTTGAACCTCTCAAAAATTTGATTCCAAATTCAGATGTCAATCTGGTGTATTTATTGTGGACAAACTATAAATGCCCTACAAGGAATTACAGAATAAAACTGTGAAAATATGGCAGATGTGTATTCACTATAATATATTTCACTATAATATAATTCATTATTCATGCTTAGTAAATTTTTTAAAACAAACTGAAGTTCACATGGAAGTGTTCTGTGATGTAAAACTGTATCACTGACCTCAGAGAAGAAAACAGAGATGTCTATGCAAACCGTAACAACAGTCTAACAGCTTGAGTTTTCAAAGATGTTATTTCATTACAATGTGACAATGATTTCTAACTGAAATTGGTGCAGAATGTTATATGTTTTTTATGGGACGTATCAGAGTACTTACAGTGTGAAAGCTCAAGCCAGGAAAATAATATATTGGCTAGGTATGATTTACATTCAGCTGAGTTTAGATGTTCATGTTCTATGTCAGAAACAGGGGCCTAAGTCGAATGTGTGTTTCAAAATATGCATGAGGATTCATTTCCATGCCATGAGGTTATTTCAGGGTGTGTCAAAGGACGCTACGCCCCCTTAAAGCAGCAAGGTCAAGTCAGGACCAAACCAAGGTTTGTGATTTTTGTTGGCTTGGGGAGATTTAGAGGGAAAGGACAGGACATAAATTTGGAAATTAGAAAAAGAATAATTGTAGGAAGTTATGATGAATTCTGAAGTATAGATACTTCTAAGATTGCAGAAGCTCTTCTCATTTTTATGTCACCATGATACCTATATGCCTTTCATGTTATAGTTAGCAGTCTCAGCAGCAGATACTTCCTCCACTGCAAAACATTCCTTACAAGATCTGTCACATAAACAGCTGATACAAGACAACAGCTTATGGTATATAGAAAGTCAGGAGATAAACACATTAAAACAAGGTATATTTATACAAATAATGTAATTTTTTCAAGATTAGGAATATTAAAAGATTATTTCCTATATTCAGCCTTTTAAATTCAGCCTGAATGAGACCATTTTTCAAAGCAACAATCTTCACAAGCTAAAGGCTGGTACACTTTCCCACCCCTTTCACCTGTTTCTCTCCTAAAAGATTTCTTGGCATAGATGGTGCTTATTCACTTTATTGTCTTCTCTGTAAATACTGCAGGAGAGATGTAGTAGCTCCTCCAAATATTAAAATTGCTGGTTGGTGTACAGTATTTTTATTCTTGTTCATCTCTGGTTGTAAATTAACATTGCACCACAGAATTAGGTTGCATTTTCATATGATGCTATTGCAAATATTTGATGCTGTTCACTATATGAAATTGTTTTATCATATTTCAGCCCCATAAAAGATGGATTATTGATTAAAACATGATTTAAAAAATATTTTAATATTCATTGATTAAAAAAGAATATTGATTTAAAAAGTGCATATATTAAATTAAACAATTTTAGCAAGCTAACTTCAAGTATCTAGATTAATTATGGTATCTTTCCTTAAAACAGAATTGCTACAAAGATCTGGCTTGCAATGAAGCAGTTTGATGGTGTTTAAATTTATCAAAATAAGAAATCTAAGTTAAAGAGTTACAATTTTTTTTTCTCTTAATATATTAACAGATTAAATAGTTTTATACTTTACTATTGACATAAATGCAATACAAAGAAAAAGGCAGTACTTTGGATTATCAGTAAGAGTTGGAATGTCTTTCCTATTTATTTTTTAAAGTAAAATCTTAAAAGAAAAAAACCCTTACATTTCATATTTAGTTACCCTAAGAAATTGATTTGGTTGAAAATTAGACGATACTTTGAAAACTAGTTAACTTAAAAAAAAAAAGTCTACATATCCTTGTAACACACTGAAAGGAATTAAATGATGCTGTGGTGAAGGTAGTACTTAGGTAAATTAACATATACAGATGAATCTTTAATTAACCACACAGTATCTGGTTTCACAATTATTAACGAAACTTTTCAATTAATTTTAAATATATCACAGTGGATCTTTTTCTGATTTTCACACCCTATTATGGCAGTGAAATGGATGTGAAAGCTATGTCATAAGAATAATTTTGACCTCTTGTATTTCCAAAGAGTACAGACACACAGTATTGTGGTAGGTTACCCTTGGCTGGCTGTCAGATGCCCCCTACGCCTCTTTCTCACTCCCTCTTCTCACCAGAAAAAGGGTGAAAACAGGTGAAAAGTCTCAGAAAGAAAACAAAGAAAAACACTCATTAATTACCATCACAGGCAAAAGATGCTTGAGTGGGGAAAAATTAATCTAATGCCAAGTAGAAATGGTGTAGGATGGTGAGAAACAAAGACAGAAATAAAAACATCTTTTCCCTACCCTCCCCTTCTTCCCAGGGTCAGCTTCACTTCTTTTTTCCCGTCACTTCTATCACCTCCCTGCCTGAAGAAGAGGAAGAGAATTAGGAGTGGAAGCTACAGTTAGTTCATAACATTTTGTCTCTGCTGCTCCTTCCTCCTTCTCACTTTTCCCTTGCTTCAGTGTCAAGTCCCTCCCACGTGATGAAGTCTTTCACAAATTCCTCCTGTGTGGATCCTTCCCATGTGCTAGAATGTCCCAGCTGCTCCAGCATGGCTCCTTTCCATGGGACACAGAAACAGTTCCAGTCCTTCAGAAACAGTTCCAACGTTGCTCCCACAAGCGGTAGTTCCTGCCAGAAAACCTGATCCTTCATAGGCTCCTCTCCACAGCCCAAGGATCCTGCCAGCAGCCTGCCATGGCGTGGGCTCTTCTTTCTCCAGGGCATATCCACCTGCTTCAGTGGGGCTTCTTCCATGGGCTGCAGGGAAATATCTGATTTGCACCTGGAGCACTCCCTCTCCCTCCTCCTTCACTGACCTTAGTGTCTGCAGAGCTGTTTATCTCTCCACTGTACAGTGATTTTTACCCTTTCCCAGTGTTCTCACAGAGGAACAACGAGCATTCCTGGTGGGCTCAGCTTTGTCGAAGAGCCTGCTGGAACTGGCAAAATAAACTGCACAAAGAGAAAAAACTGACAAAACTGACAAAAAGACAATAGCATAACATAGCATAACAAACATAACATAGCATACATAAAAACAACCTACCAATTTCCTATGTGCTGTGCCTCTTGGCCACTTCCTGTATAATACCAGAGGTAGTATCTTTTAAAAGCTCTTTTAACTTTTGTGTTGTAAGGTGTCTGAAATAAAGTTCCTCCTTTTTAAATACTAGGCCAGGAATTTAACTGGGGAATTACTAAGTGTAAGATTAGTTGTTTTGTGGTTTGTTTTTTTTTAGGAAATTGAAGGACAAGAACATATATTTTCCAGATATCTTTATTTCCTTTCAAACTAAAAATATTCGTAGGTATAGTAGAGTACTGTGAAAGGGAAATTAATTAAAATAAAGTAGCGGTCAAGACTACTAGACACCCCCCCCACAGGCAGAACAGATCACTCTCTGTGAGATTCAGAGACGTTTGTAAAGTTGCCAACACAATTGACAGTGAACCTGAGAAAGCAGAAGCCACTGACAGAGAATTAATTTCTGCAGCTTTAATTTTTGGGCATTCAGAACCTAATGCAGGAAAAAAGAAAGAGAGAAGTGGTATAGCATAATCAACAGAATGCTATTATCAAGACTGTTGCAAAAAAGTGTGACTAGCCCCCCATTTGCCATATATATAAATATATATATATATACACATCTATGTTGCGGCTGAAATAGTACTTCAAGCTGAGCAGAGTATTAGAGTATTCTGATTACAAACTGATTTATTAATTTAGTGAACACATTGCAAAACTGTCTCTATGGCTGAACGAACCTGTTGCTCTGGAAATGCAAGGATAAAAAAAACTTAACTTTCCCTTTCTCCATAATACACTTCTTTATATTCTTTTCTTCTTTGTAAAAACATTATTAATCTTAGTCAAATGGCAATGAAATTCTGCTTAATTTAGATATAGAATCATTGATTTTAAGATCTATTGCATGCCCTGAAAAGCAATAAGCTTAATGATAAACTTTGGATATTGAAGACTATGATTGCACTCATAATTTAGACTATGAGTACACCTACAGTATGGGAAAGTTTCCACTTAGTGATAAAGCATCTGACACAGTAGTGTTCTTAGCTCTCTTCACTAACTCTGATCCCTGTCGGTATCTGAAAAATAATTTATAAAATGGTAACAGAAAATAAAGAGGAGAAAAAAGTGTTGGAAAAATCAGAAAATATTTTAAAGGTGAATTATAATGATTATGTGAGTATACAAAAGAAAGACAAAGCAATTTAATGCTGTATGATTGTACTTTTCCTAATTAACAGGTTGTCTTTTCTCTGAAGATAGTCAGAGTTTTGCTACTTTTATGTGAATGCTAAGATTTCTCCATAAGTTTCTAAAAGTGATTCAGAATAAAATAACCATAAACTCCTTTTGATGGTAAATCTGTTGAATTTTTGAGTTACACCCCATGATTAAATACAATTTATATAATCACAATATGATGTTTAAACTGAAAATAATAAATAAATTGAGAAACAGACAATTGATGTGCTCAGGACTTTATTATCTCAGTAATCTTTGTCTCTAAAACATAAATCACATGAAGAGAAGTTGGAATCAAAGACAATCTATCAAGCTGCTAAAATAAATAAGGAAAGAAAGCCTTAGACATAATTCACTATTCTGTTATTCTACTTTTATACTAATGGAATCCTCAGGCTTTTTTCCTTGTAGACATTTTGAAATCAGCTTAATTTATTAGCTATTCCAGTAGACAAAGCATCATAAACTTCAATCACCAGCAGTTTCCCAGAATATCCATTCCCTGGAATACATAAGGACCCAGATTTTAATAGCAACTTTCTCAACTTTTGTGTTTAAAAGACAATGCCTAGCCACAAATTCCAACACAATGAAAGTTCAAAGTTGGTTGCCTGTGCATTATTTTTATCAACTTTAAACAAAACATGAGATGGAAATTTGACTTATTTATCTTTTTTATTCTTTATTTTTATTATTCAGAAAAATTCACAGTCTTCATAAGAAGTTTGGGTTACATCTGAGTTACTGCTGTGGTATTGCTTATATATGAAAGGATCAAACCATTGTGCCTTCCAAGTGCCTTGCATCCAACCCAGCTTTATTGCTTTCCTCACATGCACACATGTTGTATCACCAGCTATCTTCAGCAAGACTCCTTCTGGTTTGCTTCAGTTTAGCCAATAAGGAATGATTCTGTGTTCCTGTAAAATATTACTTCAGTATTTAATCCCCAGAAATGTAAGTAGTGAAACCATGTGTTTTGCAAGGTCCTAAAATACCTGTGTGTATTAAGAATTTTGTTTGTGATGTGCTCATTCTCATCTGTCATCAGTGTCAGCTGTCAGCCAGGTAGACTGTAAGGATCTCTGAATGACACTATATAAATCTCTGCTTGATCTGCTAGAAGACACCTGCACTCCTATTTGCCATTCTTCCCTTAAGTTAAACATAAATATTATGCACAGTCTTTCCACTACTTTTCATCAAGAGGTGAATTCAGGTTATTGCTATAAAAAGTTACTCAGTGGGTAAATTCATTGTCAGTTAAGCAAATGATTGTATTAATTCTGTCAAAAGTATTAATTAGGCATACTATATTTTAGTTTGAAGATATGAAAATATGAAACATTTCAGTCTTATTAGAGCAGGAAAACTGATTCCACAGGGAAACATGAATTTAAGTCACATGTAAAGTTTATTCTAATACTTATCATAATGCATTTTATGGATACAAGAACCTCACTGTTCAGAAGACGTAATGAGCATAACAGTAATAGAGATCACTTTTTTTTTACTTCTTACTTTGAAGGTGTCATATCATGGATAAATTCCAAAACAAAGAAGATGTGGCAATGTGTATCCACTGACTCAAACCCAGCCCACCCCATCCTATCCCTCCTTTCTTTTTTCTCAGGCTTCTCTATGATCTTGGAGCTCCTGTTAACTCTGAAATTTGTGTAATGAGCTGGGCGATACGGTAAGGCAGGAATGGCACCGACAGGACCAGGGCAGCACTGGCTGCCTTTCTTTGGTGAAGAACAAGGGCTGGGATAATCAGTCATTGCACGGCAGTGTTGAAACGTTCTGTACCTGAGCCATAGCCCAAGTGTCATGGCATCATTGCTGCTGAAGATTTCGAAAGCAATTTCACTTGGTACTAGAAACAATTTCCAATGGTTTTGGAAGTCATGTCTGTAACTACTGACCTGAGGCTGGAAAGTGTATGTTTAATTAAAACAATCATCTTGAGACCCTATAAACAGCAGTCTTAAGTGAAACCGTTTGAACTCTACTGGACCACAGTGGGTTGCACCTGCACTTTTGTGTGAGTGAGATATCTCTCAGAACTTTTTAGAGAGTTTGTGATACTCAGAGCACTGCTGACTGATTGCAGAGCCTGGGGTGATATCATTTTTTCTCAAGGCTCAACCCTTCACCCACTGAGAAGAGCCAAAGCATTACATCTGAGCATTTCTCTGACTCGAGTAAAACTTTTCACAAGAATGCCTTTGTATGTGCTCCTTAATGTCTGTGTGTGTATGTGAATGGATGAAATATCTAATAATAGGTGTATCATGAATATTACTATTTCGAAGCTATAGTAGACCACAGTACACTTGTTTTATCACTTTCAAAATCAGTCAGTGGTGAAGTGTTGTTCTTAAGGACACATATAATGGCACTAAATGACATTCAACACCTGTGTTTTTTGCCTTAAATTCTACTCACTTTTGTAGCATATTTCTGCAATATTAAAACTGACACACACCTCCCACTAACCACCCTGACTTTTCACAGTACAACAAATTTTACATCAAGGAGGGGAAAAAATTCACTAGAGATATACATGAAGTTATTTTAGTCATTAAAGCAGGTCTTTCTGGGAGAAACACTTCATACAAGTTCAAGTTCAAATTTTAGCATCCCTTTTGGAAAAAAACAAATAAGAACAAATCTGTCATTGGGAATCAGAATATCAGCTGTTAACAACACTCTCTTACGAATCTTTGCTTCTGAGAAAGACTTTTATAGTTCCACCATACCTCAAACTGCTGTGAGGTAATTTGACAAGTGATTTCCAAACTGTCAAGACTTTTAACAGGAGTACGGTAGGAGCAGATGCAGTCATAATACTTTGCAGGAAATTTAAGTATTTTAAGCAAGTGAATATCTGTAGGCAGGTGTTTTACAAGGATTCCATGCAGCTTAAGCGAGTATTGAAAGCGCCAAAATTCTACACATTAGACATTGAATAAGAAGAACACTTCAATTTCATATGTCAATAGATTTTCTTTAAATTTTATATAAGATTTTGCTTTATTTGCTTTATTTTGATACAAGCTTATGTAATATGACCATTAATATTTGGTGATTTCCTACTATACCTGTCCTATTTAGATAACTCAAAAAAACCCTTTCTCTTTATTTGAAGTATAAAAAGGATTAAAATCAAAATGGAAATTCAATTTTGAACATAGACTGAGAATGAACTTGGAGAACAATTCAAACTCAAAATTACATGAGGAAATGTAGCTATTCATAGAAAAAGGTAGTGGTTGAATCATTGGAAGAAAGAGACAAATTTGAAAGAAAGAATAAGAGATAAATTAAAGCAAATAGGTTTTGATTTGGAAAGAGTTTTTTCTGTCCTCTCCCCACTTTTTTATCCCCTTTATCACCTCCTGATCATAACTTCTGAAAAGTCCTGTTTCCAAATTAAAAAAAAAACAACCAGACAAAAAACCCCAACCCACCAAAACCCAAAAAACCTTTTCCCTGATCATCAAGAAGGCATATTGTCCTCACATTTTTTCCTTCTCTGTTTAACTGTACTTACGCAAACTTCCTCCCTTTAAAACAGAGTGAAGCTTTAGCATTTTGGCAGTATTCAGAGCCTTTTGTCTTTTGGATGCAGGCTTCAAAATGGAAGTCATGATGGTTGAGACATGAAACAGTCTTTTGAACTATGTTTGCTTGCTAATCCATCTCTTTGTGTGCGTACATAACCAACAGTGTCAGATGAGGATGGGGGGAAGCATCATGAAAAGATATAATTTTCACCTCCATTTGCAACTTTTCAAAAAAATATCACTTAGCAGCTTCTTAAAGAACAAGTGTTAGACAAGGAAATTGAAGAGATCAGAAACAAGCAATTAATAAGGGCATTTAATATAGTTTTTATGAAGTAGGAGAAATTTGATTTGAGGTTTTATTTAGTGGACCACAGATCACAGAAGTAAAGAATGGTTTGGGCTGGAAGGGTCGTTATGGACCATCGAGTTCTAGCCCCTCTCCTGGCATGAGCAGAGACACCTCCCAGTAGACCAGGTTGCTCAAAGCTCCATCCAACCTGGTCTTGATCACTGCCAGGGATGGAGCATCCACAGCTTCTCTGAGCAACCTGTTCCAGTGTCTCATCTCCCCCACAGTAAAGAATTTCTTCCTGGTATCTAATACCTAAATTCACCCGAAAGAGTTTGAAGCCATTCCCCCTTGCCCTATCACTACACAGGGCGTTTTTCGGTAAGGATTCTCTCCAGCTTTCTTGCAAGCCTCCTTTAAGTATCATAGGCCCCATATAGTTACTAACATTCCTTTATGGTTGAGAGACCACTGAATATTACACTGTCTGCTTCAAAAAATCTAGCTCAGAAGCAGATTTTGATATCCAGTGAAAATCTGTTCTAGTTGGTTTTTGAAGTCAGAAATAAGCACTGCAAGAAAATAAAAAAAAATTGCATTAATAATGTTTGCAATATTGGTAAACAAAACAAAACAAAAAAGCATGTAAATTGGGATGTATTTAATAACTGTACAAAGGCAAGGCAAAGTGAGGAAAAGGAAAAGGAAAAGGAAAAGGAAAAGGAAAAGGAGAAGGAAAAGGAAAAGGAAAAGGAAAAGGAAAAGGAAAAGGAAAAGGAAAAGGAAAAAGTAACATTAAAAATGCAAATCTACCACTTGTTTCAGTCACAGTTAACTTTTAAAAATTGGCAATTACAAAAATTAAATGACAAAATAAAATAGTACTGTTACTTTCCAAGGACATCAACAGTGTGAAGAAGCACATACCTACCTCTTAAGATAAGGAGAAATCCCTGAGGGTATGAGGATTTGAAAACCATCTGATAATGTTTTTCTAAGCCTCTGAGATTTTTATGCATATTAAGGTAACTTCTGGTCAAAGATACAAGTTTGAAATGGATACTTAAGCACAGTTGAACCACCACGAACATAAAAGAAATAATGATGGTTGTCCTAATTCCAGTGCATATTCTAGGGAAAAGATGACTACACAGTATGTGGTACACAAGAGCCTCTTAAGGCCATTGTTTGGGGCAGCAGCATTCCAGGAACATGTATGCCTGGAAGTGAGCAGTTTCCAGGTTCAAATGTCAACATATTCTGAGTGAAATCTTTTCATGACTATATTACTGTGATCTAAGTGCACGAGGATTAACCTATTGAGGCAAATCCAGAACAAACGAATTACTAATGAATTTCTGAGTGCTATATGTGTTAAGGTAGTGATGATTGACAGCTACAGAAATAAATATTTGCTGTAATGAATGTTCCAAGCAGAAAAAACCCAAACACACAAACCAAAAAAGTACCTTCAAACCCTCACACACTTCTTACTTATGTTATTCATTTAAGTGATGGAAGAAATTAGAACTATCTTCAATAGTGTAGGTTGTCTAGAAAACTCTATTGAATATAATGTGTTAACACTGCCTTTATTTCAAAAGACAGTAGTGAGTAAATAAAAGAACCAGAGAATATTGTTGATATCATTACAAAGATCAAGGAAAACTGAAGAGAGAATTTTTGAAGGGCTCCTTAATACTATTCTATCAGGTGAAGGTATTTTGGGTTCTTTTATTGAGGAAAACCGGTTGCTGGAAGGAATTTAAATATCTGCTGTGAGGGACCCCTCCCTTCTGTCATTATGTCACAGAAATTGCTTCTTTGTGGCATCAGATTTCTGCATCGAGTTCATGTTCAAACAAAATAAAAGTATCTTTAAATGGAGAGGAAGGTCTTAGATTAGTATTCCAAGAAGCTGAAATACAAGGCTCTGTGCAAAACAATGGAGAAGTACTTGGAGATCTGAATATAAATACCAAATGCCTTAACCATGCATCACTTAATTTTCAATGCTTTCACCTAGCTATGCACTACATGAAAGGCACAGGCATGTAGGTAGGTGTCCTCACCTGCAGGGCAGGCTTCCAGCAACAAAACAGAGAGGTTGAACAAAAAAAAAAATTGGCATCTACATTCAGATAGAATTTTTAAAAGCAAAGAGACACATAAGTAAGTCTTGATAAAATTATCTTTCATTGGAAGGCAGTAGATCAAGAGAGCATCTAAACACACTTCAAACTAAATTTTAGAAGTGCTCGTGCCCACCTCTCTGACAGGAGCCTAAAAAGAAACAGATATGTTTGAATAACAAGAAATGTTTAACCCTGAGATGCAGTAAGAACATAAGACAGGATGAACAATAAAGAAAATAATAATGTCAATCACTATGTGAACAAAAGCATTGAAGATAAACACTAATTCTAAGATACCTGACAACAGATGTTATCTCAGAAATACCTTGGAAATATCCTGGAGCTGAAGCACATGCCAGGAAAGAAAGTGTTTCTTTAAATAAAACCTCAAATATTGCTGACCTAGTTAGTATTCGCTCTCCATATTTTACCACTTTTATCGAAGCAAAAGGAATAGCCCCCTACATACACATCAATATTCATTTTAATATTTTGTAAGTCTGTTTTTCCTGAAAATTTTCTCAGGTGGGGGCTGAGGAGGTGTCAGTTTTCCTTAGTATTGTTGCAGAATTTGCAATTGCCAATAGATCTTTGCCTTTTGATTTCCTTTTGCTGAAGTGAATTTATGATAGGAATCAATATTTATTTCTGTCAGGCTACGTAATTTGATGACAGGTGGCTTTAGTATCCCTGGATCCTTTTTCTGAATTCTGTGAAGTTGAGGTGTCATTTTTCTTATTCAGGGGAGTGAAAGGCAGCAGCACTTTTAATATGTGATTCTGGATTATAACTGAAATTTGTATCCACAAAAGGGGAAAAACAAAATTTTGTACTATAGCTCTTTTAGCAGGAGATAAACAATAATTTAGCAGGAATGGCCTAAACACAACAGGTCCTGATCCTGTGGCAATGGAGTGCTATCTGAAGGTCTCTTCCAATCTTTATGATTCTGAAGAGATTTCTAGAATAAATAAATTAACTGCTGCATTATAAAATATCTGAGAAATAAACTTAGGCTCTACCACAACTTGAAAAATTGGTCACTCAACAAGAAAACTTATGTTTCAGAGGTCAGAGAATTGTGAAAAATAGCAAAATTCAAGCTGAGTTTGAAAATGTCTTATAATGCACTACGTCTGTAATCAGAGAACAACAAATCACAGAATTATAGAACATCCCGAGTTGGAGGAGACCCTCGAGGGTCATTGAAGTCCAACTCATGGCCCTATACAGGACAAGTCCAAGAGTCACACTATGTGTCTGAGAGCTTTGTTCAAAGGCTTCTTGAACCCTGTAAAATGTGAGGAACTGGGACTGAGTTAGGCAGATTATTTCTTCCCATTACATTGTTGCATTTTACCCCATTTTATCCCAAACTTTAACTTTTGAATGTGCTCACAAATGTAAATTATCAGACATTTTGAAAGGATAGCAATAAATGAAATGTAAATGTATTAGAATTACTGAGTTTGAGGGCTGGAGGAGGTTATATTATTTTTCAGGAGATAACTAAACAGTTTATGACAAGTATTTTATAAACACAATAATAAAGGCATCAATTTCTTGACAGAATATTAATCCACTGCTTTAAATGAATAATTCTGAAACCATTTCTGGTTTCCTGTATACACTTGTGTGATAAAAACTCCTCTAAAATTTGTCATCTTCCATTTCTGTACCAAGATGAGATAATTACTTTTTTTTTTTAATTAGAAGTGTATAGACTGATAAATGCTCAATAATAGTTTGAAATTAATTATAAACATGGATTGATAATTTAGGTGTAAAATAATATATGGATAAGCATTCAAACTCATAAGCATTTTCAAATCACACTAAATAAATAGTCTGAACCCATTATGTGAACACATTAAAGACATCAACTGAGGTGCAGATGAAAGAGGCAATGACATTATCTTCCACTTTTGAACTTGTTTAAATCACTTGAAGCATTTTTGTGAGGTAAGAAAAGTATGTCATGGAGAGGAAGAGAGGTAAAATGCAAATATAAATATCTCCCTAATCTAGTAAGAGGTGGAAATTTGGATTACTCTCTTTTATCCAGCTAATTACCATATACACATTTCCTTTTGGGAATATAAAGGTTTGTGATCTTTCCTAGTGCTTGCATTCAGTTATAAAGTCTGGGTCAGTGACACAACGGCATCTTCCCATAACCCTTCTCCCTATTTACATTTCAGTAGTTCATATACCATATATTTAATAGTCATGAGATAAAATATTCACCTAAAAACAGGCACAAGTCTTGCCATTCCTTAAGTGAGCTCCATAACTCCTGAGCTGGTCCTCACCATAAAAATAAATATTTTTCTCACCCTCTCTCTCTGGCTTGAATGAGGCTTTCACGTGTTTCATACAAAGCAGAATAACAGAAAAGAGTAAGAAAAATTCTCTGAGCTACTCATAACCTCATAATTACAGGAATTGCTGAAACAGGTGCATTTGGCTCCCCTCGGGCCATACTGTCTCACACAGTATGCCTATTAGTTAACAGTTTAAAAAAATTCTCTTTCTAAAGTGAAGAAAGGATAAACTGAATATTTCCATCACCATTGCATGTTTTGTCCCAAATACATCACCCTGCCTCCACCTGCTTCAAAAGGGAATTCTACCTATGTGTGTTTGCATTTGAGGTTCTTTGCCAGATGCCAAAAAAATCTGAATTATAGACTTCAAAAAAATTTTAACAATAAATTTTGATCAATTTACCTAAAAATAAGAAATTACTGTGGTAAAAGAAACCAAGAACCTTGCATCTCTTATTTCAGTTACAACTGCTTCTATACCACCCTCCCTAGAGGCTGTGTAGTATCCATCTCATTATAAAAGTGGATATTCCTTGACACTGGCTTTTTGCTGCAGACAAGTCAAAATTTAAATATATAATTTCAAAAATCAGTCTACACTTGTGTCCCAATATGTCATAGTTTGGTAAAGGAATTTTATGGAAAACATGGCGAAATTTGAGAAATATTTCTGAGATTTATGCAAGAATTTAGGAAGCAGGGGTAAAATTTCTGATACAAATGAGTGTTCTGCTGAATCTTACAAAACTCAAGGAAGCATTTAACTCGGGTATTTCAAATGGATATTCAAGAACTCCTTTTAAGGCATGTAATTAATGCTGAGAACCTTCGATTTCTGAGTAAATCTCACCCTCATTTCTCTTTCTACCTAATCCTCCTTTCCAAAAATCTGACATCTAAATATGCAGCAAAATCTCCTAAGAAATCATAAAAATATTTCAATATCAGTGAAATTGCATAAAAATAAGCAATAAATGCTCTTTTACATTCGTAGTGCTTGAGAAAATGTCATTTCACAATGATAGTGTGAGTCTGAAATAGATGGTTGATTCATCTGAAGTTATTTTGGGGATTCTTTTTGGCTGCCCAGTTACTTGCTGAAAAGAAAAAACTGAGAATGGAAATTCATAAAAGTGATGTGTGGAAAGTTCTGTTGAGTGTCGCCTTCCAAATCTGAGCTACTACGAGAGACTAGCTGCTTGATTAATTGAGTGTCATTCTTGTACTAGATAACAATGAGAGGCACACCTCTTTCAGGTTTCAATAATTTTCAATATCAGCTGCATTAATCTTTTCATTTTCTCAGCATAATTTTTGGTAACACCCTTAGCTTATGACATACATTTATTGCCCTCACCTTACAGGTATTAAATCGGTTTATATAGAAGGAACAGAATTGTTGGGTTGTTTGGACTTTTTTTTATGCTCTTCTTTGGTAGGCATACTGCCTTTACTCTCATGACAGAAAAGTCACTGAAGTATTTTTGAAAACAGACTTTCAGTTTTTCACTCTCCATTTGACATTTTGAGATGTCATGTTAGTTTCTTTTATGTTTGATAGACATTGAATTTCTATTTTAAATGATTTTAAACACCCTGAAATACTTTGGTATATTTCAGACTTGAAAAAAATGTTAAATAGTTACTTCAAATGCTTATGTCTCAGTGGCCTTAAAAAAAAAAAATCTGTCTTTCTGACTGTGCCTGACAAGTTGCTTGAACCCTGCAGGGCATATAACCATTCCTACCCACATTGTCCATGACAGCAGCCTGTAATTAAGCTATTTGTTTGCATTAATTGCAAAAACTTCACACGAGTTTATAATTCCCTGACTAAAGGAATGGTTTTCCATAGACAAAATAATTAAGTTCCACGTATCAGACAGCTATGTAGCTACTTATTTTTTTCACATACACCTTTGGCCTTTACTTCAGCTGAATACATTACAGGAGGTTTCAAGTGTGCTCAAACCACCATAAGTTAATTGAAAGCTTTGTTTTGTGTTCCCAGTTGTCGATAGATAGTTTTGGTAGGGATGGCTTTTGTGTGCATGTGTTAGCTGCAGGAGTGACTCTTTCAAAAGTGACAATTTTACCACAGAATACCTTTAGATGAAGGACCCAACCACTTCATTTACACCTCAACTGCATTTTTATCACCATTCCCATCCTGGCTGGTATATTTGCTCTTTTACTGTACATGGTTTCTGGTGTATATCTTATGCAACCCAATGAATTTCATGGTCTTTTTGAAGCAATTTAGTGAAAGAGTTTTTTTTTTTTTTTGATGTGGTGATACATAAAGTTATCTGACACCTACGGTAGAGACACTGAATTTTCAGTCTGCAGACATTCATTCTTCTTGCCAATATATTTTTTCCTCAGAATCTCACAGAAGTATATTTCAAAAAGTTTCTACCTTTGGATGATCAAAATTAATTTTATATAACTGGATTGCATCAAATCACTTCTAAATAAGCAATCGATGCACCCAAGATAGCAAATAATCATTGCTGGTGATGTCAGCTGGAATATGAGATCTGGGTAGCATATTATTTCTGTTTTCTTGAGATAAATAAATACTAAGACTGAAATTTTCACTAGTTCCTCAGAAATTGTCCAAGAAGACTGGGAGAGCAATCTTCTTATGGGCAAGGATTTATTGTAAATAACTAGAACTGAAATGATAGTGAGGTTGCTCTTTAGAAGGCTAAAGCTTGAATCTGAGTGATAATAATGAGAATTTACCAGTCATCCAAAAATATGGGTAGGTACATCCTTTTATCTAAGTAAGAAAAGGAAGATAATATAAACTGAAATTAAAACAGGACTCTAAATAAAGTTCTTCTGAGAACAATAAATAATGAAAGGTACATAATCATGAATTCCTTGTCTTTAAGAAGCAGGGTTAAATATACTAAGTATACTTACTTTGTCACATTTTTGTAAGAAATTTCATTATTACGTTCTGATTTTTTTCTGTTACATTTCAAAATACTACCCACAAGAGTATATTTTAATTTTTACTGACAAAACAAAATTGTGTGCAGATTAGTGATATAACTATAAAAAAAAAATAAAATTCCAGAAAATAATGGCACTTCTTTGAAGCATTAAGACAGGTTAGAACAATTTTGGTTGGAAGGTAGCTACAATGATCATCTCATCCAATTGCCTGACCAATTCAGGGCTGAACAAGTTAAAGTTATTAAGGGCATTGTCTAAATGCCTCTTAAACACCAACAGGTTTGGATCACCAATCACCTCTCTAGGAAACATGTTTCAGTGTTTGACCACCCTCATGGTAAAAAAATACTTCCTAATATCCAGTCTAAACCTCCCCATTGGAGCTTTGAGCCATGTCCATGCCTGCTCACCTAGGCTTTGTCATGATTCAAGTTTGATGGTGTGATTCAGTGTCAAAGAGGCCAGGTCATTCGATCATGGCATGCAGCTAAAGAAGTCTTTTTCACCCATTAAAAGGCATATTAAGCAAGGTATAATTCATATTTCCTTATCTTTATCCCAGACAGGCTTATTAAAGTAAAATAATTAGCAAGATGATTGAAACATTTTGTAACGCTGTACTTATTTTGATTGGGATCGAGTTATTTTCCTCCATAGCAATTTGTATGGGGTTGTGCTTTGGACTTGTGATGAAAGCAACGTTGGAACACCGGGGTGGTTTTGTTATTGCTGAGCAGTGCTTGCAGAGCCTCAAGGCCTTCTGTGCTCCTCACCCCACCTCACCCCAGCAGCAAGTAGACTGGAGTCGTGCAAAATGGTCCACAAGAGGGGACATAGCAGGGCAGCTGACCCAAACAAACCAAAGAGACATTCCATACCATGTGGCATCAGGCTTGGCAATAAAAGCCAAGAGGAAGAAAGCAGAAGGAGGGGACAATAGGAGTGCTGGCCTTTGTCTTTCCAAGTGACAGTTATACTTGATGGAGCCCTGCTCTCCTGTGAACAGCTGAACTCCTGCCTCCCGGGGGAAGTGATGAATGAATTTCTTGTTGTGCTTTTCTTGCATGCATAACCTTTCCTTTCCCTATTACACCACTTTTATTTCAACCCAGTGTTATGCTTCTATTTCTCTCCACCAACCCACTGTGTGAGGATTGATTAGGAAGTTGTATGGTACTTTGTTGTGTATGGGGGTTAAACCATGAAAAACCAATTTTAACATCATAACAGCCACAATATATGTTTTTAACTCAACACAAATAGAGCATAAATATTTCATTAATATGCAATTTCAAAGGGATAAATTTGGAATAGTTGCACAAATGATGTACAGGTCAACTCGCTAGTAATATCTTCAAAGCAATACATAAAGGATAAAGAATAGGTAGGAAAGTTGTCTGTGGAAACCAGGTTTTATCCTACAGATTAATCAGGAAAGACATCTGGTGAAACCAGAACCAGTTCTGGTCCTAAAAATAGGATGAACTGTATAAGAGCAGATGAAACCACGGTTTTATATTCTCAGGAGTGGGAAGAGGCCCCAGCATAAGGCCTTGGACATATTTCAGCAAGTACAGAGGAGGGCCACAGAGGTGATCCCAGTCCTCCAGCAAAAGTGCTCATCAGAGGGAAAGGGAAAAAATCAGTCTGCATTGTTCAAGGTGTGAGGCTGTCTTTCAGTTTTCTCAGCATCTTAGATTAACTGATGTCCCAAAAAGAAAAAATATTAGAAAGAGCAGAAGATTGGATAAGCAAGTGTTCTATATAGAAATATTTCTCATGGATTTGTGAAGCAGATGTAATGTACAAAAAATCTGTCTGGATTGATGTTAGATGTTAAAGTGGCAGAGTTAGTTGCTTGAACAGGGAAAAGCACGATTTTATGCCATAAATAAATCACAAAACATAAATTCTATTTTGTCCCTTGATTTTTTGCTAGGAAAGTGTCCTGCTTTTCACTCAGAGAGAGAGAAATAATCCACCAACATCTGTGATCTATCAATAAGAAAATAGGACTCCAGCCATATTGTGTAAAGTTATCGTTAATAATATATACCTCAGGTTGTTTGTCTGAGACATGGATTGTATTTCACTACTCCGTATGGATTACTCAGCACAGCATCTTAAAAACAAACCTCCTTTCCCTTCTCTTGCCCTGCTGAGCAATTAGCAATGCAGTGGGCTGTAGTGGAAATAACATTGGATGAGGACAGCCTTTGTAACCCGGTGGGATGTGAAGCATGAGTAAAGACAAAATGGTTTTTTACAGTGGTTTTTCAAATCATTCAATTAAAATGCAATTTTTTTTATTTTTCTTTTTTAGTTTTCCATTTCCAGTTCTCTCAGTTGTCTTAGGGGAGAGTCATTCCTCAGTTGTCTTGAAGGAGAAAGTAGGTAAAAGACTTGTGTGTAAATTCAGCTCCTATTTTACAAAACTATATTAATTCCTCATTGCTGCATTTCTTTGTCATCCTTTAACCTTTTCCTACCCATTGTTCTTCTCACATACACATTTTCCCTTTCTGTCAAGAAAACTGAATACATACCTTTTGGGAATTGAATTTTATATTAGAAAAGCTTACTTAAAGTATGTCTTTCATAGAAGTATTCAATTAAGAATTAATAATGGATCCCCTCTCTTAATTAAATATTGAATGTTTTTAAAAATACTTAATGAAAATTCAGAGATAAATTCAAGTCTTTGCGTGATTAATCTGAAGCTGCAAAAACTATATATTATGTTGAATTAAATGTTAGTTTTAAGAAAATATTAATTATCCTTTCAGTTGTTGTTGCATTCAGAGAAAACTGAGCTTAAACCACAAAGACCTAACCTAGTTAAAGAATTTCATCAGCACAAGAAAAACTTCAAGTTATCTGGTACAAAAAAAAATTCCATAAAATCTGCATTTGCTAATGTCTTTGGATCATCTGTCGGAGAATCAGGTGCAATATTGAACTAAGCATCTGAGATTTTATACCTCTAGAAGACCGAAAAATATTAGTAATTTTCAAATTGTGTGGTTCCCTTTGTAAGTGTTCTATATAAGATGACAAAGGTATTATCTACAGAAATTTGAGTAACTTTGAAAATCTCGTACTCACTTTAAGGGCATATGTAATTGAGATCCCTTTTATTTTAAGAAACACTAACCCTTTCCTATTTTAAATAGGGTTTAGATATAAAATTTTAGTTCCTTTCTGTGTGCATATTTTTATATTGGCTTTATATTACATGATCTGTTCAAATGATAATCTCAAAATAGAGAGTGATACATCCCACTGTGTATGCACTCAGATTTATTTCTTATTTTACACAGTTTACACTGCTATTGTGACTAAAATACAAAGTGCAAAAAAGTACCACAAAAAAGCCCACAGGTAAATATATGTGCTATTCTTGGAGCAAAATTTAAAATAATGGCTAGTTATTAAATTGCTTTCTGAATGGTTAGAAAAAATAAAACTACTGTTTCACCAAATAAGAATCATCAATATTGTGATATGGTGGGAGCAAGTTCTTCTGAGATAAAAGAAGTGATTTTGTTTCATAAAATATTGCGTATTTATTAACAAGAAATAAAAAAATATCAAGAGAAGACATTAATCATCAGTTTATATCTGTAACATAGATATAAACATATTCCTACAGAATTATTTAAATTAAATTTTTAGTATTCTATTCTGCAGGTAAAGATGAATAAGTAAGAAAACAGGAAATTTGTTATCTCCTGTCCCAGTTTACTCCAAGTTAATGTGTACACAAGAGTCACATTAGATTTGAATGGCAAGTGCTCTTTTTTAATAGTGATCACACTCTGTAAGAGACATAAATGGCTACTCATACTGAGAATAGGATTTCAAGAATGCATCACTTTCTAGGGAATAGGACAAGTGATACAGTGATTAGTTCGGAAAAACACAACTAGATGCATTTAGAAGAATGACAAACACAGAAAATTTAGTCACAGTAATTAGTATCACAGAATAACGTTGCTACTCAAGCTGCAAATCAAACACATGGCTTTTCTTTCTACTTGAACCTACATTTAATCTGTATAAAAATATGAAACAAAGTTCTCAGTCTCTCAGTAAAAAAGGTAGAAAAATCTTGTATTGACATTGTAGAGCACTCAGTATGGAAAAAAAATGGGTAGAAACAAGGTGCAACAACCCTGCAAATCATTTCAAAACTTCATTTTCTGCAATACTTCATCTATTCTGAGTAGTTCTTGCAGGAATGAAATAATTCAAAGGAAAGCTTAGCTATCATTATTCAAACACATATTTAGATAAAAATTAATATTTGGGTTATAGTAGAATCAAATCAAGAGTTAGAAACTGACTTAGGATGTTAAAAGTTAAAAGCATCTTAAATCCCCACAGAAGTCATTTGGGAATTAATGTCTTTTTCTATTTAAAGAGTGTACATTAATCAGCATCATCTATATTTTAAATTAGGGTTATAACAGTATAAGGGAGACTCCCACATTTTTTCAATAGCCTGGATTTTCTTTGAAAGAGTTGTATTTATTTTTGCTTTTTGCCTCAACATGTCACCAGCAAATTTAATTTTTTGCTGTTGGTAAGACTGTAGGAATTTACATAATTTAGCAAATGTGTCTCTTAAACTTAACTGATGACATTAAAATTATGATAAAGAATAAATCATTTCACTTTTCAATCTCACTAGAGACTATGCTTTATACACACATTTTGTAATATAAATCTTTTATCACTCTGACATCAATCGAGATCTAGCTCCTACTGAATGGTTAAATAGAAACTTTGAGTACGTAATGAAACTCTTTTATGTCTTCCAAGCTGCATGTCTCTTACCCTGCATTTATAAGTGTAAAGTGTCATCTTAACCTTCTATAATCCCACTGAGATATAGTTATATTCCATTTGCTAATTTTTTTAAGTGACTGTGTTTAAAACATGGAGGAGTTTTTGAGTGGGGTTCAGTGACACAATTTAATACAATTACAATTTCTAAAATAGGGATATTTAAATAATTCTATAACATAGCTTTTGTGATATACTGTTTTTTGAATTTTCTCCACCACAATTTGATAACCTCCATCATATCTATCTAGTTTTCCACTGAGTAAGGAAAATCCTATGCCACATGTCTATGAAAAACCTGGAAGAGGCCTTTGTCTAAATTTAAATTTCAAGTGACTGTCAGTGCCACTAATTGGAGAAAAGAATGCCTACACAGAATTTCAGGCTGGAGGGGAACATGAGTTCTTTCAGAATTGTTCTGTATCATAATAATCCTGAAGTGAGCAATTAAATCTAGCAATCTGGAAAACCATTCTACAAGAACAGGTGGGTGAGCTGTGAGATCAAAGTAAGAAACCATTGAATAGAGACAAGAAGTGTCTATTCCCACAAGCCAATCCACAGAGTTTTGAGAGGTAATTTTATTTTCTGTCACTCAATAGTCTCAAAATAAAATTTACAGAAAACAGAAGTGTTACCAAAGGCATTATTTTGGAACACACACATCATTTTGAAAGCTCTTAGTGGTTTTGAAGGCAGCCATAAAAACAGGCTAAAAAGAGTATTGAGGAAAAATACAAGATGTATTTAAAACAGCAGAAACCTGACAAGAAACAGTATGCAGTATTTTAAAGCTTAAGAACTAGCAGTTCATTTCATTCCAAGAGTATAGCAAGATGATTATGCTCTGTGACAATGGACCTGACAGATTTCCTGCTGCAACACCTTGCAACATCAGAGATATTTGCAGTGACACTTTCTGAAACACTGCAGAAGTGGCGGTGGTGTTGCTTTAATTAAGTCACTAATCTAACAGAGGAGCATATTAATTGCATCTGGCCCCATGAGTCAGGCTCCATTATGGGATAAGCACATGGATTTGATTATCACACAACAAGAGGACTGGTAATGTAAACAAGAAGGAATAATAGTGTCAGCTATGGTGTGAGTTTGCCTGCAAGGTCTCTAGGTTCAGGCTCATTAACAGTAAAACCCTGCCTTCCTCCTGGCCTTCCTGGGGGTCACAATCTTGGCAACTCCATTGGAAGACAGACTGCAGCACCAGCCCTCACATAAAATAGGGAAAGACCACATCATGAGAGATATTTTATAGGTTAGGCCAGCAGGTTCGTAGGTTTACAATCAGCCAGCTTATATGGGGCCACCTGAACTACAAATAACCGAAAACGAATTGAAAGGCAGCAGTAACTGACAGGAGCAGTAGCTGGAGAAAAGAAATCTAAAAAAACCATGGCTGAAAATATTTTTTCCAGGTAATGTTTTCCTTGGAAAAATGCAATTCCTTAATACGCAAATGTTCATAAAAGCTTATGGATTTTTTTTTTGGGAAAATTGTCAAAAATATTATTGTTACTTTTGTGTTTCATTTCAATGTTAAATGAATTTGCTTCAATAAGATAAGTAGACTTTATTTAATCTCTATTTAGACAAAATTCATCTTTTGTATTATATTTTAAATTGCATAATATTATGGATGCATAAGCTATTTATATTAATTATAGCATTTCAGTGTCTTTGAAGCAATGCTTTTCTAAGATAAAAATGACCATTGAAAGTAGATGATTCAGCATTGCCAAAACTGTAGAGAAGAACATCATCAAATAAATGTTTAGAATTTCTACTTTAGAAAGAAAGAAAACTATAAAAATTTACAGCAAAATTTTATTTTCATTTTCTACAGAAAGCTTTAGAAGGCAAACAGGGAACAAAATAAGTAAGAGATTTTATCTTTTCAGGCTTAGACTATCAGTGCTGTCTGTATTCAGGTATATTGAACTGTCTTTTCAATCTTGGAAAAAACTTTTGGAATTAAAGGAAAGGTCAGCAGGTTTTATGACAGACAGCACATTGTTGTTGGAGGCACTCAATTCAGCTATATGGGGACTTCATAAATTCTTGAGAATCCATATGTATAAAGAATTTTTTGGGTTAAAAATGTTTGTCAGAATGACTCTTACATCTCACTCTTCAGTCACATTGCTGTCAAACTTAACAGTGTTTATTTCAGGCACTTCTAAAGCAAAGTTTCTAAGAAGGTAGGAGTCAAGAAAGCATGTTTTTCAAAGCGATGTTTTTATCCTCAGAATGTGATGAGGACTTGTACACCTCAAGATTTTATTGGCTTAGCTTTTAAATAGAAGGTTTCATCATCAAGAAACACTCTTCAGATTATACTTGGGAGCCAGTTAGGTGTAAGTTTTTGAAGAAAAAGGCAGAGCCAGCTTTTCAGCAAGACTAGGTAGGCTACATACAACGAGGTTTATCTCAGGCTACAGAGTCAAATATCATTGTATTTGGCTTACCTATATTTAAACTGTTTATATGGACATAAGCAGAATATATTCACCTTTATTTCTGACAGGCACCTCTTTCTAAATTTTGAATTTGTTAAAGTCACAGCACAAGTATCAAGATAGAAATTAATAAATCATAACTCCATAGTCAGGTTATGAGTAAATTAAATATTAAAGGAAAATATCTAACATTGTGTTAATTATTCTGCTAGTGGGATAACAGAAAAATAAGGAACTTGACACTTGTTGCATAATAAAAAAAAATCCTCATTATCTGCTGAGGGAAGTGGGTTTCCAGAACTTAGCCAAAGCATTTATCTGGTCACAATGGTCAGACATACATTGTCTGTCCTCTTTCTGCAGTGTTTTGGTTGGTGAATAAATAAAATCTAGACTGTCCTGAGAAATATTTTAAACACTGCAGTTTAATGAAAAAAAATATGGCCATAACCTTAACTAAATGCTGCCAGCATATGACTGAGGATAAGAGTGCCACAATATTCTGTTTTTCTGTATTCCAAGATTCAAGTATCACACCACTAAATCTTCTAGATACATGCAAAGTTTTAAGTATATATAAGTTTTGTAGACGGGGTAGAGTCAGGGCTTCCCATCAGTGGGGTAATCTTAATTGCTGAGATAGATTTGATCCTACTGGGGAATGTCTCTTTAGTCACATTCTGAAAAGGCCTTTTTTCAGGGTATTGCATGTACTGAAAGCTAGGGACTTTAGGCACAGAAACTCTGATAGTCTCAGGTGCCAACAGATTAAATCAAATCTCACCTAGATGCCTCTTCTGCTGAGGATATACCTAATAAAGAGGACTTAAACAGATATGTGCAAGTCTGTATCTCATGATGGGATGCAGTGCACTGATCTTCAAGGTAACACTGTCATTTTGACATGATGTAGTTCCACATCACATTGCAACGCTAGCTTAGGTGTGGAAGCAGTATGGGTGGATCTGCAGCATCCATAAAATGCTTCAAAGCAATCCTTGCTAGCTAGATTATTAACACATCTAAGCTGTTTGCTGAAGCAGTCTTTTCCAGGGACAACTTGGGTTACTCTACAGCACTTCTCTGTAGACACATTCTACATCACTTAGATGTCCTGGAAAGGTAGCTTTAGCCTTGTAACTTTGTGTAGGAGTGAATAATTTATGTGTGTGAGCTGTTTATGCTTGAATGTTTCAGTGGGAGCACTTCTCTTTTATAAAATAATGTTCAGTAATTCAATTATAGAGCTCTACAAACAGTAGGATTGCCTTCCCTATTCACAGTTAGAATGCCAAGATGCCTGCAGGTAGATAGGTACGTCTGTCAGTGATCACAGCACCCACTGTGCAGAAATGTGCTTCAGAATAAACATTTCACATCTTGAAAGTCAACAGAGTTTAACAGCAAGATAGAGACTATATGCTTTAGGCAGCTAATTTTGGTATTGAAACACCTGACAATCCAGCACCTAGCTCTTTCTGGGCAGTACAGACCACCTTCTTTAACTATGTGGCCTATCTATTTAATCAATGGCAAAAGATTTGGTTCATCGAAGAGGCAATTTTAAATAGCTGAGTTCCCTGTTCTTTAAATTGACTGCACACAGAGCTTGAACTCTTTGACAGGAGAGATCAAGTAGGAAGCTGCTTGCTCAGAGGCATATTTTCAGTCCCAAAGCACAGACCTGGAGCTAAAGAACAGGAGCCAGCCTGCACGGACTCTGCTTCAGATTGCTTCATCCTTAACTAAGACCAAGGGAAAAAATTCACTTTATTAAGGTGTACAAAGAACTTGAGGCAATGCTACTGATCTGTACAAAAGCCTAGTTGACTGCACAAAAACAGAAAAGAGTTGAGTTTCTCAGCATTCGACCTCACCTCTCATTTACAAGCATTTGAGCATTATTGTTGAAACAACAGGCATGATAAGGAAGACAGACCTGGGGTGCATGGTCCTCCTCCATATTCTTTCTCCTCCTCCCACATCTTGAAGCTGATATTGTGTAATGAGAAATCCACGTGACGTGGGCCTAGGCAAGCAGCAAGCAAAGGTGAAAATAAGGATAAGACTGGTGATCTGCAATGGGAAGGTTCAATTCTGCTAAACAAAAGCAGAACATAGTTCTGCTCACAGCACTGCTCGTGTATTTTCTATCAGAGTCATTGGACAAAACCCAGAAATAATACGAAGGAGTAGAAAGTGGTTTTGAATAGAGGTTGCTTCCTTTATAAATAAATCGATGTTGTCTGTCTTTTTAGACATGCTTAAAGAACCTTTACCAGCTGGAGACCCTCTGAGATTCAGGCTGAGTTTCAACACCTCCCTTTCATAGATCTCAAACACACAAAAGCTTTGTTGTCCACAGTGCAAGTGCTTACAGGGAGAGGCAGTGAAAGGAACTGCTTTGGGAATTTTTTTGAAACCCCATCTTTTCCATTGCACCTAAGTTCAACTCAGGCAGTCTGATGGTTTTCAAAACTATTATTGCTTTGTTAAAGTGTAACTCCATGCTTTTTCTAAAAAGGAAGTCTAAAGGGACTGTTGAGAAAAAAAAATCACCTTGCACACATTCCCTATTTCTGCATGCTGGGCACACACTGTGCATCAGTATCAAGAGGAAGGTTGCACTTCATTCACACTTTCTTTGTAAGAGCAGAATAACATTTCCTTTGTGCTCAGGAGCTCAGGGATTAATCTCTGCCTAGCTGGATGCAAACAGTCTGGGACCCTTTGTAGCAGACTGCAGCTACATCAGGGCTGGACAGACCTTTGCTGAATGGAGCAGCAGTTTTACAAGGGTGGCAGCACAATAAGGGATGGTATCCTGCTCTATCACCTGCAAAAGCTCTCTGAGAACAATGTGAGCTGAAGTGAAAGCTGGGTTCTTTCAGCATTCCAAGAGGACCAGTCCAATTTTGTTATGTGGAAACCCTTACAATTTCCATTGAGACATCTTTTTTACTTCATGTTTGTATTCATTCTCTCAGTCTGAGAGGGCAAATATTGGATGCACCACTGTGCCAAAATTTGCAGATCACCCCTGGCAGTTAGACGGCTCATTGGCTCCCATCATACTCTCTTTACCATGAAACCTGACCAGACCCACTAAAAGCGCATCAATAAGTCAGCACATATAATCTTTCAATCTCAGAGCCAGTAAACTTTTTTCGTGCTGCAGCCTTTACTACATATCAGAAGTCTAATACTGCCTCATAAGAAGGTGAAAAAGTAAATAGTCTGCCATGTGTCACCACATCTGCCAGCAGCAATCAGCTCCCTAAACACCTGACCTCAAACACAATGGGTTGGAGTATATATGCAGCACACTACCCCCTTATAAACAGTTTCCTGAGCTACTTTATACATAGCAATACTTTACAGACACTTTATAGATACTGCTCTACTTCTGATTAAGACTACATTTTATGCTGTGTATGCAACCAGGCACAAAAAATCCTGTGATGATGATGAGATTTTGTTCAAACTTAGCACTCACCTACATATCAGAGATTAAATCTGTATTTAAAATCCACTTAGTTGTCTATTAAGAGGGATATCTTCCCTCAGAAGTGATAATGGAATTGGATTGGAATTCCTGTCTTCCCATTTACTAGTATTTCTGGATATTTATTGGTATTTCTGGGATCACATATTATGTGTGTGAGTTACATAGCAGTGTGTAGTCTGTAGTCTGCACAATTTTTATTGTTCTAATACAACTGCTGGAGGGAAGGTTTTATTTTCTAGATGAAGAGGGACAGGATAAGCACTTTTATATAAGTAACACTACCACAATATATGCAGTTTTGTCTGGAAGAGCTTACAGTGTGGATGTAACATTTACAGAGTAGTACAGCTAGTACCAAACCAGACTCATAAATTTAGCAAGCATCATGGAATCAGTTTGAATCCTGAAGCAGTAGGTGACCATTTGCATAATGTTACATCAAACTAAAACCTCATCTTTCTGAAAGTACTTTGCTAGGAAAAGAAAACACAAGGATAGTGAAACATGCTTTAGCTAACTTACTATTTCCTTAGCTCATTTCAAATGCTCAAGTTTGGTTCACAGAGAAAGAGCAGTGAGAAACATATTCTCCCAAGTAAAAGACTAACCTTGCTATATCCTTACAGTCTAGTGGAAACTTACTTTATTCTTCCTGTAGGCAAATCCAAATATAGTCTGTATGCAAATGAAGGGAGAAATTAAGTACACAAGGTCATATTCCACTACCTTTCCCCTTTTGGAGCAATGCGCACATCATCAGAGTGTGATCTCTCAAGAAGGTACTCTGTTATACTTTAATTTCTCTTTTTTACTAGGTTATAGAGGGAGGAAATGTTAATGTGGCAAAGGCCAGAATCAGCCCCAAAATTTTTAGTATGGTTTGTTTTGTTTGCTTTTGTGTAATTTTAAAAACAAATAATCTCTATGACTCAGAGCAATAAGCAGCTATTTGCAACATTTCAGCATTTCAAAGTTCTGATAAAAAGGGTTTGTCTATAAGTGTGTCTGAACTTAACTCTCTTTCCCTTTTTAGTATGCACTAGATCATTCACATGTTAATCAGCTCTCTGCTTTCCAAAATTTTGATTCTGCTACAAAACTCAATTGTTTTGATGAAGACTACAGGTCTGCAGATTTTGCACTCAGTATAGCCAAGGATTAGCTTGGTGACGTTGTATTAGAAACTATTATCCTAAAAATAGAGCTCTTTCATGACACAACATCAATTGTAAATCTGGTGGTTTATCTGAGAGACAATGGGTTATGCCAGGACACAATGTAAATTTAGTCTTTGTTTTGATTGACAAGGTTCCTTAAATGTGTTATTAACTTGTTCTTGGACACTCCAGTCTTTTCCAAGGACATGAAAATTATTTAAAGGGATACATTCAGTTAGGACATATAAACAAAAACAGGAGCTTTTTTTCTCTTTTTATAATTTTTAATGAAAATAGAGATTGAGGAAATAGAGAGCAGGCAATTGGCATGCAAAAGAGAATGAGTGTTTTGTTGTCTTCTTTAAAAAATACCAAATCCACAAACCAAACCAGACAAAACCCAAAAAACCTGATCAATTCTTATAGTTAAATGTTTATTTATTTATCTCTATTGTTTTATTCACAACCATTTATTTGAATATTTTTCAAGAAAATAAATAATGTGAATGCAAAACCTATTTTAGCAATGTTTTTATATGACCTGTTTTTCAAGGGAATATGTGCTTGCAGGCATTGTAGTCTAATTTTGCCACTTGGAAGTCTAGGATCTTCTACTGAATTTCCTAACTGAGACCTATAGTTTCAATTTATTTATTTTTTTTTAATTTTATAGTGGGAAAATAAAATTATCCTGTAACATCTCACTCCCTATGAGTTTTGAGGTCAAAATATATCTATTTGGCTTAGAGAAAGAAAGAAAGAAAAGTTATCTAATTGTATTGTCCAGAGGTTATACTGGCATGAGCTGAAAAACATTTATATTTCAATAAAAAGCATTCCTTCAATAAGAAGGTCTCATCCCTTTACTCCTCAAATATTTGCAATAGCTCTGACAATGTTAGCAGCACTTCTATCAGTCTTCTCAGCAGTGCTGACTGTGAGAAGTCCCCAAACACCACTCCAGTTAAGAAACATGTGTACAAACACAACATGACTGCTAAGCCAGCTGCCCAGTAGCAAAGAGAAATTTGTCTTGTTTGGATTTCTCTTAAAGCTGAATTTCGTTGCCCAGTTTCATGTAAGCTTACAGCACATGAAATAAAATATTGGTGCCATCTGTCTGGCATAGGTTAAGCAGACAACATTTCTCTTGTATTACACAAAAAACACCCTTTTTAAAAATTTTATCCTTAATATCAGATCTTGATAAATTTCTCAAGTTTATGATGTGTCTTAGAAAATGTAGTTTTAAAATCTCTGTGTAACAGGTATTTTTAAAGTAGTTTATTCAACACAGAGAAGAAACTAGGAAAAAGGAGGAGGTGGGGAACACAAGGCATTTGAAATAAAAAAAGAAGATAAATCCAGATTTTTTTTCCCCATCATCTATTCCTAAAAACATTTCCCTTTGCCAAAATAATGATTTAGTAATAAAATATGGGTTAAAGTGATTCCAACACCTAGGGTTTTTTTAATTTATTATTTTAAAGAGTAGTATTTTAATTAAGTAACCAAATAGAATTCTAATTCATATCTAATGAAATTATATGAGGATAAAAAACTGAATAGAGGATTCAGATTCTTGTCTTACTGTTCTGTTTTCACAGAAAGCAAGATATTACTTCAGAATTATATAATGTCTAGTGGAAATATGAATAGTTTTGTATATTTCAAATATTAATATCTCTTTTTTAAACTATTTGTTTGTTTGGTTTGGGTTTTTTGGGGATTTGTTTTTATCGCTAGTTCAAATAAAGAAGCTTACTGAGAACTAAACTACTATGGGGAAAAGCTAACACTGAACAGAAATCATCCAAGATAGAGAGAACACGAACAAAAAACTAGTTTTTTAATCGCAGTTTCAAATCTTATTTTGTGTGCCTGTTGCCATCTCAAAACTGCGTATGTCACTAATTGATTTTATTTAGCACACACTTAGTAACTACGATTGGTGTTTAAATCACACAGATCATCTAGCACAGAAAAATAGTGATCAGGTAGCTATTGTGCTGTACCTTAGGATTCTTCATGGCAGACCACTAAAAAGGGTTATTTGCTACTAAGATATACCCATCTAACCTTTATTTGTAAATGTGTGGAGTGAGATGCTTCATGCCAGCCAGCAGCTGGAGACACATGCCCTCACTGTCATCCCAGACACTTCTGTGGTCTCTGGAAATTACCCACTCGTGGGCTTGGGCTCTCATGCTCTCCAGGTAACACAGATGCATCTTGTTTCCTACTTATTAATTACTTCCTCAAGGACAGCAAATTCTAATTTTACCGGTTTCATGCAATTTTTCAGTCCCATCTTCTAGAACCAGATGATTTAATAGCAAAATCATGGATTTATTTTATAAACTTAGAATAAGGCTTATATTATATTATAATTACACTTCTATAAGCAGATTAAATAGCTATGTTTATATATGTAAATATATAAAAATTCAGCTAATTAAAACTTAACAGGACTTTCTCCTAGCACCTATGTGGTACTTTTCACCTGAACTTTCCTATGTATCTCAACTTCATCATGTAGTACGTTTCTCATAAAATAGGTAATTTAAAGACATATCTGGTCCCAATCCATAGATGCTCCCCAAAAATAAAAGCCAAGAAAAATCAGTAATACATAGCAATATCACAATACAGTGACAAAGAAACCTTTATATTTAATCCTCTTCAACAAAATAACATCCAATGTACTTTAACCCTTCCTCTTTTTGTCAAATTTCTCAGCTGTAACCATATATAGTTACGAAAACAGTCTTGAAGTTTTTAGCTTGATAAATAGTAAAAGATGGCACCAGTTTTGGACAATTTCTGTCAACTTGTTACTGTAATGAGTCTGAGGATTCATGAACTCCATCAAAAATCCTGAATCAGTAACTCTTCTGTAACCACCACAAAAAAAAAAATATCCCCTCAGTTAGTGGCCACAAGATGCAAGGTTAAATCCAAACATGATCCTGAGATTAGCTCAGTTGGTTACAGCATGTTGTTAATAGTGTCAGGGTAGTGGTTTGATCCCTGTATGTGTCATTCATTTAAGAGTGTGACTTCACTGAACTATAGCTTGAACAGGTATGGTCACCCTGTGTGGGAGAATGGATTGTGGAAGATGAGGAATGGGGCTGCAGCCAAGCCTCATCTCTAATGGGGGGCAGCTGTATAAGACAGGTGAACAGCACTGAAGGAGAAGAAGCATGGACTGCTGATGTGTGTTGACCAATAACAAAAGAGTAAAAGGCCACACAGGTGTTACGCATGTTAGAGAAAAGGTATAAAGAGTTAGGAGGAGGGAGATGTTGTTGGGGCTAGTGGGTTGTCTGCAAGAGGAAGGAGTTGGTGGTGCAGCTTGTGGGATTGCAATGGAGAAAAGACAGAAGGCTTTAAGAAACTGCTGAAGCTTGCTACCATCTTTGATGTCAGTCTTTTGAGCCCACTGTCAATCAGGGAAAGTTTTTAGATAAGTGACTGACACTTGTGTCAATCAAGAGTCCACCATCAATTCAATTAGTGTCCTGTGTGAGGAGCCAGCAACAACAACCTTGATCAAGCAAAAATAACCTAGGCAATATCTATTTATTTTCTTGAAAAGGTATATTTCAGTAATTCTCCTGATGGAGTACTGTCACTAATAAGGAAGTGTCCTTTCTAGAGAATTCAGGAGTGTCTTATAGACATCTCATTTCTTTGTACGAGGCATAATTACAATGAAAAGTTTAGTAAAAGTTAGCATTAGTTTTATGAGATCTTTTTTAGTTTCCTCTCTCTCACTGACTAGAAAACAGCATTTTACAATATATTGCTTTCTTCTGTACTTGCATTTGAATACGTTTTTAGAGTAGCTTTCACACAAATTATTTCTGGATGTATATTTTGTTTATATACAAAATATACATCCAGAAATAATTATATATTTATATAAATATATATTTATCAGTGACACTTTTCACTAATACACTGATATTTCTATTTCACTAATACAATGATATTTCTGTATGACAATTGGAAGGACAATTTACCTTTTGAAAATACGGAAACAAAGTAGAAATTTTTGTTAACACACCATCTCTACAAGCTGTCTTACTGATATAGGATGAGATCAGTGCAAAAATGTCAGGAACCATGAGGAGATGTAAGTAACACAATTATTGGTACTCTCTCATCTTTTGCCAGATCAGTGGTGGCCGGGCACCATGACTCTTCTTCCTACTGGAGAGCTACAGTAATAAAAGATATTCTGTGAGCAAGCTGGAAGAAAGCTAGAGCATTGCAAAGGCTACTATTGTTACCATGCAGATGATTCTGTGATTTCGTGGAAGTTCCTAACTCCCAGATTGGGACTTTTTTAAGAGAGAAAAGAATATTGGGAAGAGAGTGAATGTTTCTTGCTTTGACAATCATAAATAATTCTATCTGGAAATAAGTTGGTTTTTTTTTTCTGTTTCACCATAAATAAAGAGTACAGTTCAAATGCAGAAGTTTTTATGCTTTCACTCTATCTACTCTTAAAATACTGCCTCTACAAAGAGAGATCTGCCTTTTGTCTCTAAAGGACTAATGACCTGTAATTTCTCCAAAATGTGTCATAAACTGGGTAAAAGGATAACTTTTTTTACCTTTATTAATTTGGCTTGTCATGTCTTAGTATTGAATTCTATTTAATCTCTGCAAACTGTCAGCCCAAATGGCAAATGCCTGAAAAAGGAGAACTTTCTAGAACAATCTTCTGGAGTCTAGACTTCCATTGTTACAAGTACTAATTATTTCATTTCCCTTTCTTAAATGTGTTGTGGTCCTTTATTAGTTCCATTGTAATACAACTTAGAAAATCTCTTTGATAACTAGGAATCTTAAAATTTTCATCTGGTTTATTTTGAGGCATCACTGTCCAAACTATGTTCCTTAGCTGCAATATCTTGATTCCTTCCCTAGCATTCATGCCCTCTACAGATACAAAAATCACATCTCACCCCTTTTTTTTTTTGGATTAAGATTAATACTTTTTTTTTGAAGACCTCTGTTCCCTTCATAAACCATGAGTGTTCTGGTAGTTTATGAATTATCAAGAGGAAAGTGGGAGGGAAGGTAGAAAACTCAGATTTGTAGTCAGCTTTGCTTTTATTTCCAAAACAACTATTTCAATAATATTCTACTGAGTAGAATTCTAGCATATAATTGCTTTAAATCACACTGAAATAAAGTAGTCTATGTGAATAGCTGAAGCAAAAACTCAATCAGAACTATTAGAAAACAACATATATTTGCAGGAAGAAAACCTCTTGAAAGAATTCTGGATTCCCAGAGACGTAGAAGTTCAAGGCAGAAGACCTGTACACCCAAAATGTGACCAACAGTCTCTTGCTATCAGCTCTATGACTGAAAAATAAAGCTCACAATCTGATATACCATGTCACACTCTGATTATATCTGCTGCTCCAAACCTAGTATGATTAACTCTCATGTGACAAGAGCTTGAGAAAGCAAATGCACATGAGGTAGAAGGGATATCTGTCAAGAGCAGTAAGCATTAGTTTTATTACACAGGACACTAGACCTAATTAAAAGAAACTGAGAAGTCACTGAGTAGCTATGAATAAAGACGGTTGGGTTTGTGTACAAGACAGAGGTTTTAAAAAGCAGAAAATGTAAAATTCCTAGTAAAAAAATCCCAAAAAAGATGAGAGGCGATTTTTGTACATAAACGTCTTTTGCCCATTAAACGTATCTAAAATTCTAAGTATGATTTCTTGGGTCCTCTTCCAGACAGATCTGTTCTTGTCATAAATGAGGGTTTTGCATATAAGTTCAGAGCCCATAGTGTTTGTATATGCTACTGGAGGCCACAGGAAACAGCCTAAAGAATTCCAGTTCCTACCTTTTTTGCAATCATCATTAGCAGACTTAAATAAATGTATTTGCTTTGATTACTTTCTGTTCAATGTCTATAACTGAAGAAGGCAAGATTATAGTGAAAGTCCTTTTACTTATAACTCTGGGAAGGAAAAATCAAATGGAGTCTCGCTGTTTTTTATCACAGGAGAATAATGTAGCTAATTATGATTATGCATTAAATCTATTTATAAAAAATTACAGTTCTGAAAGCATCCCCTTTCAGGTCTTTTACTAGCTTAACTTACTTACCATCACCATTTTCCCTATGAAAGGTTTGCTGTAAGTTCAGAGAGCACTTCTAGGTTTCTAACTGCCTTATGACTCGAAAAGTAAATTCAGCTGAATATTTTAATGAATAATTAGGAACTGAAATAGGATGCTGCTTGCATTCCTTATTCATTTAAAAAAAATAATCCTGCTGTCAGGAATTGCCTTCACATTTGCTTGTATGCAATCGAGTGAAGCACCGGTGCTCAGCAGCCCAGATGGAGCAGCGGGAGGCATTGTGTGAAACGTCTCACGGCAGATTACATTATTCTCTACATGCAGAACTGAGCAATCTGTCATGCCCCTTTAAGGTTTTTACTTAGCAGCTCTGCTGGCTACTGCTTAACAGTGGCAGAAACGTTATTCCACCTACACTTTGGACAGAGGTTGCCAGCTGGGAACATATTTACAGCAACATAGGGGATGTGATTTTATGGAGTCCTTTTGCACACTCTCAGAACAGACTCTCTTTATTACTTGCTTTCTTAACTGTGTTTGGGGATCTAGCTCCAAATACATTATTCATAAAATGGTTTATATGTGTGTGTTAAATCAGATGAAAAGCTTCCCAGGAGAGGAAAGAGTCCTAATAATGTACACTTATTATGGGAAAGGACATTACTAAGGAAAAGTTACCATATCTACATCTTTTAACGTTACTCTGAGAAGCTCAATAGAAACTGGAAGGTTGAGAAAAGTTAAGAGAAAAAACAGACGACTTTGGAATTCTAACAATTTGTTAGCTGAGTGTTTTTGCAGCTCAGTTATGGAACCTCCAGGTTTTCTCTATTGCAGCTGCAATGAGAAAATTGTAGTTATGAACCTTTTTTGAGCCACTAAATACATGATCAGTGTTTATTGACACATTTGTAATGGAAGAGCATTAATCCACCGCAAATTCATGGTTCATAATCTGCACAAATAATTGTTTATTATCTGCTTATCAGGGAAGATTTACTGAATAGCTCCAAATAAAATACGTATACTGCTTACATGGAATAAAATTAATATTTCAAATAAGCTAATAAACAAGAGGGGTGCTGTTGGCAACAGCTTAAGAAGATCTTTGGACTATTGAAATTAATGGAATTCAGCCAGTATTTTTTCAAACCATCCCTGACTTGCTAGCTTACAATAGAACTAACAGTCCAGCTTGTTTTGCAGCTAGTGGAATGATTTAGGAACTGCATAAAATTGTTCAGTTTTCTGTATACATATATTCAAGCTGTCAATGTTATCCATATGTTTTACAAACACTATGCACATAAAGATGAACAGAGTTTAATCAACCAGGTTTGAAAAATATCAGCTCTTATTAGTGTGATTTCTTCTGTGTTCAATGATTTCTTATAATTTGTAATAAAAATTTTTGAAGAACTACTGTGGACTGAAATTTATGTTAATTTTAAAATATATCAAAATACATTTTTATTTAATTATGCTTTGAATAAAAAGAATTTGTGAATGAAAAATAAAATAACCCATATTCTAGAAGACAAAATACAGTCCCTGTAAGCACAGGCTTGGGCCTCTGTACTTTAGGAAGTAACAAAGACTGTATGGACAAAATAGGTTCTTTTGGACATTAATTTCTTCTGTAAGCATGAGTGAGATATCAAAAAATGTCCCATTTTTATAAGTACAGATATATTAGAAAATGAATCTCCAATTCAAGACACATATAGCTTCTCCACCTTTTTAACTGTGTGTCACAGTGATGCTTTCTATTAGAAACTTATTTGCATTATTAGTTCCACTCTGAAGAATGGGAAGAAAGGTCAAAACATCAGACTGAGTTTAAAATCTGAGGAAGTCTGCAGTAGAAAACGAATTTTAATCCAAATTGCCATCATGGCATTTTAGTACGGTAACCACTGGACAATCTGTCCTCGCCAGAAGTTCTTTCCTTACAATTTCAATAATTTCCTCTTGCCTGAATTACTAAGGGCATTTTAAGTCTTCCAGCTTGTCTTTCTAAGACTAGTTTTAGCAAGGAATGAAAGAAAGAAACACACAGGGATGAAAGGCCTTCAGAGCCACTTTCACACAGGGTAGTATATCTGTTGCAGCTCTGCAGTGGCTCACCCTTATACTTAATTTTGCATCGAAATTTGTCCTAAAAAGTTCTGTGTCAAAATTGCTTTCTCGGCTCACAATGGCTGGAGCTTTTTTGTGTGTATCTGTGAGTGTGTGTGATCTTGTAAGGAAAAAAGAAAGAGCTAAGAGGAAGAATGTGGAAAATTTAACTTCTGGTAAAAGCAAAAGGAGGAGGACTACTGAATGAGAAGAGCTACCAGAATATATTTGCAATGTTCAGGAAGTAAAACTTGAGTCCTTTTCAATCAGATCATCATAGAACAGCCTGGGTTGGAAGAGACCTTAAAAATCATGTAATTCCAACCCCCATGCCATGGGCAGAGACACCTTTACCTAGACCAGACTGCTCAAAGCTTCATCCAACTTGATTTTGAACACCTCAAGGGATGAGATATCCACAGCTTCCCTGGAAAATCAGTTCCAGTGCCTTACCACCCTCACAATAAAGAATTTGTTCCTAATATCTAATCTGAACCTACTCTCTTTTGGTTTGAAATTATTCCCCCACGTCCTGTCACTGCACACACTTGTAAACAGTCTCTCTCTATCTTTCTTGCAGGCTCTCTTCAGGTACTGGAAGGATACAATTAGGTCACAACAAAGCTTTCTTTTCTCCAGGCTGAACAACCCCAATTCTTTCATGCTCTCTTCGTAGGAGAGGTGCTCCATCCTTCTAATCATCCTTCTCTGGAATTGTTCCAAGTGGTCTATGTCCTTCCTGTGCTGAGGACCTTAGGGCTGGATGCTGCACTCAGGTGGAGTCTCACCAAAGCAAAGGGGCAGAAACACTTTCCTCAACATGCTGGCCATGTTTCTTTTGATCATATGTCAATGAAACAGTGTGTCTGCATTCCCTTCAAGAGCTATCTTACAGACACTTAATGGGGTGCTTTTTATCAGTTGCAAAGTCCAAATAAGGAGCTGTCCTGAAGATTTTCCATTTTTATCAGAAAAAAGTCTGATGGTATACATGAATGCTTATGTCCTATTTTATACTGCGGTCTTCCTTCTGCTGCTTCTGGTAGAAAAGTAAGTAAGTTCTTGTTCTTGTTACAAATGCATGGTGTTGTATTTCAAAGGAAAAGCCAACAGCAGGCTTGCAGGCCGTATTAGTAAGGGCAAGGTTAAGTATGTTTAAAGAGATACTGTCTATTAGTCTGGAGTGAATTACCATGGAGATGCTGGATTTCTGCCCAGAGATAAAAAGCAGTTAAGCTACCTATTCAGCTACACTGATTAATTATGTATTAGTCTTATTATTAATTGTATGGGTTTGTTCATTTGGTAAAAAAGGGAAGTTACAGACAATTCATTCATTTTGTAGTAAATAAATAAGTGAATATATAATCCCAAGTCTACTGGGTAAACTCTATCTCTCAGATGACAGAAAAATCTGTGATGAAACTACAGCTGTGGATTCTGGCCATCATCTGGCATGAATGTATTCCACCTAACAAAACATTACAAAGTTTTGTGATTTGATTTCAAATAGAAGTAATGCAGAAAGATCACTGATGATATTTTCGGAATTATTTATCAGTTCTTAAGGGAAATTTTTAATGTGCTTTTGAGGACATATTAGTTCTCTTAAATGATCTCTTCATTTCATTGACATTTCAATTTGTTGGGTTATGATTTAATTTGATGCCTTCTACTTTTCTTATAATGATGATTAGTGAATTATTTTTGTTAACCTGCTCTGTGCTAATTCATAATTTGCGTTGGAGCTGCATTGTCAGCAAGGCTACAGCATATCCTCCTTGAGCTGATTATAAAGTCGCTGTCAAATTTCAGTGATCAAACAACGAGGTTATCCAGGCTGCTTTACACTTCTGATACAAATAATTTGAGAAGCAAGTTAGGGCTTGACTCAGAGTTTTGTTCAAGCTTTAAAATATGAAGTAATCTTTGGGACCAGATCCCTGTCCTTGTATTCAGGACTGCTGTTTAAGTCAGGGACCTGTCTAACTACAATGGACAAGGACTTCAGAACCTGCTTACTTTGAAAGTGTGAATGTTTAGACATTTATAGTTATCCCCTTTGCCATGCAGTGGGTAACTTGGTAGCATACATTCTAGAATTGTGATAAAATAGAATGAACATAAGGAAGACAACTTCCACACATTTTCATGTCTCCAAAAGTGTCTAGCACCACCAGAATACTTACATTTATCTTCTTCATTAGTTCCTCACTTATTTTTTTCTCTTTCTTACTTGCACAACATATGGGAGAGGGTTGAATTTATTCTTGATTGCATAATCATTATAATTAGTCCCTTACCTCATCAGCCAAGAGGTTGTACAAATAACATCCAATTTGCTATCAACAAAAAGAATGATCTCAGAATTTTTCTTTGTTCAAATGCTGACATTATCATATTTCATTACAAAGTTGTCAGCTGCTTGTTTTAAATCCTGAGCTGTTCCAAGTCCTGGCATTGAGGACCCAGCAGTATTTGCTCTGAAGAGCTCTGTTGCACCATAGCACAGCATATCAAGTCATTCAGGGCAGTAGGATCAATAGCTTGGTTAGCGCTGAAAGCCCTATATCAATGTTTTACATTGTTTCAGTGTTTTACCTCAGACAAGATATATCCTGTCCCCATGGATGAACAGTTCTCCCCATGTAACTGATTTGAAGCTGTCTGAAGGACAGAACATGTCTTAATGGGGTGGAAGTACATTTGAAGCAGACATCCTGGTACAGTTTTCTCTGCAAGATATCTTTGCAATCTTTGAAGCAATTCTGGAAACCATCCAATCTTCAGTAAGCATAACAATTTGCTCTAAAACAATATGATTTGCTACTGAACCAAAACCCAGATGTAAATACATCCACAAGTTTACAGATCAGGTTATAACCCTTTTAGTGTTTATTATAAAAGTATTAAAATTCTCAGCTATAAATTCTAGAATCAGAATGCCTTACCCCTGAAATACCATATGTGTTTAAAAATTTTTCAGTATTTGATACAGATGTAGACTTTATTTTAAACTGGGATATTATGGCATATTAAGTCTACAGCATATTTTAATTCCTCTATTCATCGTCACATTGTATCTGTGCTGAAAGTTCACTCTTGAACAACTGGATAGAAACACTGCCTCCATGGAAAAAAAGGTCTAAAAAAAACCCCATTAATTTTTAGTCAATCAGGAACAAATAACTACTCAATATTCTGTCCACACCATACAACAAACAAACAGCATATGTTCACAAGAAATAATGTTGTGAACCATTACTCACAAAATAGTTCACACATGAAATATATTAATTTTCAAAGCTGAGATAGTCTAAAATAAGATAATTAGTAACACCACCTACAGTAGTGAAAGAAAGTTCAGGAAAGTTCCAGATAAGTGAAGTAACTGAGCAAGAGGAAGCTTTAAAAAGAATTCAGAAGAGATCATGACCATATGAAAGCTACACTAAAAAGTGCAATTGCTCCCTTTTCTCACTAGAGGGGAGTAAGTCTTAATGCTCCTGGCAAGATGCTCTGCAAGCGCACTGGTTGGAGAAAAAGTATCGAATGTTTATTGACACCTGAGTATAAGTTTTGCCATGTTTTCAGAACTACTTATGAACTAAATAATACTCCACACAGACATCAAAAGTGCCACAGGGTTTACTTGGAGGCCTGACACTAGCGGTGTCCCGCAAGGTTAAATACTGAGCCCAAGCCGTAATGACTTGGAGAAAGGGGCAGATGCCTCCTCAATGAATTCACTGATGACACAAACCTGGGAGGAGTGGCCAGTCTCCCAGGGTGCTGCGCAGCCATTCAGAAGAACCTTGACAGGTTGGAGAAAGAAAGAAAGGAGTGCCTGAAATTCAACAAAGGGTTGCACCTGAGGAGGAATGGCTCCATGCACTACTATAGGCTGGAGACTGGAAAGCAGCTCTGTGGAGAAGGACCGGGGGGTCCTCATGGACAACAAGCTTTCCATCAGCCAGTAGTTGCCAAGAAGGCCAGTGGTGTCCTGGGGCACTTTAGAAAGAGCATTACTAGCGAATTGAAGTAGGTGATGCTGCCCCTCTGCTCAGCCCTAGTGAGGCCACATTGGGAGTGCTGTGTCCAGTTCTGGGCTCCTCAGGAAGAGAGAGACTTGGAGCTCCTGAAGCAGGTCAAGTGGAGGGTAATAAAGATGATTAAGGGACTGAATCATCTCTGTTACAAGGAAAAGCTGAGACAGCTAGACTAGTTCAGCCTTGGGAGGGGACCCATCAACATCTATAAGTATCTGAAGGGAGGGTGTAAAGAGGATGGTGCCTGGCAATGGTGTGGGTTCCAAGCAATCGGAAAAGAGGCAAAGGCAGAAAATAATGCACGGGATCTTATAGCCCAGCATGAGGAGGAGCTTCTTTACTCTGCAGGTGACCAAACACTGGAAAAAATTGACCAAAAGATGTTGTGGATCTCCCTCACTGGAAATATTCAAGAACCATACGGACACAATTCCATGCAAAGTGCTCTAGGATGACCCTACTTGAGAAGTGATGTTGGACCAGATGACATACTGGGGGGTACCTTCCTATTTTGTGATTCTGTGATAACTAATCTGAGAGTGAAGTTGAGAAAAAGCAAAAGAGCATGTTGAAGTTGAGCACTGAAGTACACTGTCATTTGCACCAAGACTGAATGAGGTCTTATGCAATAGTAGCCACCTTCCCATCAGAGATTCTATTTCCTTATGATATAGATGTACCACAATCCACAAGGTCACTGCCAGCTATGATTTTCCATTGGGGGAATGGGAGAACCTGTGATTGTACTACCTTTAAAAGCATTTGGCTTCAAATAACACTAAGAACTACAAGTTTAAAAAAAGAAAGTGTTTTTTATGCAGTGAGTCACTCATGTTGAAATTTTCTGCATATTCCCACTAGCATTCAGCTGGGAAAAGAGAAAATAAAGGAATCCTTGCAAATAATTAAATATCATTAATTAATTATGGGGAAGACATAGTAATGTACCTCCAGAGTGCAAGTGCATTGCATAGCTTGCTAATTTTGCTTCACTCTTTTTGTTGGTTTTTCTTTGGTTTAGTTTTGGGGTTTTAGTTTGGGCTTTGGGGATGGGAGGGGGTGGGATTGTTTGGTTGGTTGGTTGGTTTGGTTGCTTGTTTTAGTTTTGGAAATTTTTTTTGTTTTAATTTTTTGCACTTTTTTGCTCAAGCCTGGATGTCTTTTAGTTTTAATTGAATCAGTGTATTATGATTAAATGCCTCAAGAAATCTGGACTTACTGGTTTCTTTGGAGAAAAAGTCCCAATATTTAGGTGTAGAAGAGAGTGGTATTTACTAGCATGAATCACCTTTTGTCCCCTCCAGTAAGCAGCCTGAAAGGGGAATTCCCAGAATTCCCATGGCATGACAGATATAGTTTTTATCACTATATTCACTATATTCTTGTTTTTACCAAGGTTTTCATCGAATTTCATATCTAATCTCCAGCAAGATGGAAGAACAACATTAATTTTCTTTGTCCACAAAAATATGTACATAATGGTTCTAAAGCTCCATACTCTTAACCCTTGGATTCCCAGAGTAACACAAAAGCAAGCCTTTGTGTCTGCATCTGAGGAATAATTTTTTTCTTTACAATCTTTGTAACCTAATCAACATTTCTGGGAAAACCATTCCATAATATCTTTAGTTGAAAAATGTGAGGAAAGAAAATAACTGGTGGCATGGCATAGCACGAAGAAATTCAGGTTTCTGTTAATAGCCTCTATATATCAGTTTGAAAATGTGCAGATTGCACTGAAGTTCATTTCAGAGGAATCCTGTCTTGAAGTAGTATTCATACTGAGCAGCTGGAGAATGAATGACAAATATGTGAATTTTGGGTTGCTGCGTTTGTTGCTACAAGAACCTGGTTGATTTGGCAATCAGATAACAGAAGAATACACAGAAGGAAGTGTAAAGCCAAATCATAGTCAGAAGTAGTTATGAGGCAAATTACATTTCATTTTGCTCTATCAAGCAAAAGGAAAGTAGCTCGCTTGTAATGACACTAGAATGGTAAAACTTAAGCTATGATCAAACATGCAAGTCACTCTTTTTAGAGTCCATTTTTCCTCCCAATAGTAACAGAAGCAGGAATAGTATCGTAGCAATGTAAAGAGGCTTTTCCAGTTGAGCATGTAAACCAAAATTAAAAAGAACAGCTTTTCAGAGGGCAAGAACTCAATTTCTGCATATTTAGATTTAACCACCAATTTCAAAATTGTCAAGTTCTTTCTTAGTTTTACATTCTGAAATCATAAACTCTGTTTACAGAAACTTCAGTGAGATGATTAACATACGTCCAAGTGAGCAGTGATCCAGAGCAGAAGGCATTGGTCAATATAAAAGTAGCACCAATCTACTGTCAGAAATCTTCAAGAAATTTCTGGATGAGAATAAATTTCTTGTCAATCTCAGAGGAGACAGAAATCTTCAAGTGACCATCACACAGGTTCCCAAAGAGATTATAGCCTCTTGCAATCATTACAGTGCAAGACTCAAGATAAATTACAGATTAAATTTTGACATGAAGCATGGATTAATTTCTCAAAGGCTATAATTTTCATTGTCAGTTCTTTTCTCAAAATTTTTGCCTAATTTGTAAATATGGTTCTCTTCAATGTATTCAATTCAACATCTCCTCAAAGTATTCATATGTCCTTTTCCATGTTTTTGTATTTACAGAGCAAAAACTTTAGTCCAAAAAGGCTCTGTTTAAAATTGATTTTTTTTAGGAAAATGCAGAAGATATTAACACAAATTTTGCATTTGTTTTTGCACTAATCTCCAAACATATAAGGTCTGCAGTTTAAAGCCAGACTTCAAATTTGCTGAGATCTCTAGAAATACTATAGATGTTTATGACCTTGTGAAATTACAATAGGCACATTCTGTATCTTTCAGTGTCTATTTGAAAAACTTGGTCAATTACTTCCTCTCTATTTTTAATGGGGATGCCCTTCCTATGTTTGTATTAATCCTCCCAATGCTACATGAACAAAAATAGAGAAAAACATTCTTTATGCAGCAGCATATCTTGCAGTAACTCATGAATTTCAAAGCACCACATGCTTACAGATCTAGCTAATTAGGCACTCAGACAATGCTAAAGCAAATCTCAGTGTGCAAGGAAACAAACATGTGAAGTGAAACATATTTGCCTCTGTTCATCTATTTGTCTTGTTTTGCTCTTCTCCCTTTTCTACCCCTCTGACAAGCTGCTCTTTTTCATTTTGTTTTTCATGCTTGACTGGAAGTGCCTACTTCACGTTGCTACTGTACTAGCCACACTTCTGTTATTATTGACAAAACATAAGCTCTTTTTACTGCCTTGTCTGTTTGGTTGTAGCTTAGCTTCTACCAGTCTAGTATCACTTCAGTTAAGCTGTCATGTTAGAACTGTCTGCACCTTCAGAAGTTGCTATATCCAGGGTATTAGCCAAAGCACTATGTATTTCAGTTTGAAACTTTAGCAACTTCTACCTGCTTTTTAACAGTAACAATATTTTAACTCCATAAAAAATATAAAGGTTTAGTTTGGTTTCTGAGTGTTCCCAGCCTCCTCATGTCGAGTCAGTTTTTCAGAGTTCTCATATCAGTCTTTTTTTTCTGTATCACTGCTGCTTCCATATGCAAGGAATTATAGTTGAGAATTTCCTTTAACAGAATCATTTGCAACTTCAAGAATTCCCCAATTTAATATAAAGGAGCCATCAAGGAAAAAAAAAATCAATTTAAATATAAAATTCCTGCTGTCAACAGTACAGTTCTTAATTCATTTGATAGTCCATATCCTTTTCCCATACAAGCAGCATCTCTTGGACTGCCATACTGTTTGAGAAAACTTTAGTGCCTGAGGAGCTCTGGCCCGTGACAAGAGAACTTACTGTCATCACTTGTAAAATAAATTTCTGAAAATAATTAAAATCATTATGTATATTATTTTTCTTCCAGGATGTTTCATGATCCTATTGGACTCATAGTTCAAGATACAGTTTTGGATAATCAAATGGCATCAATCTAGATGTATCTAAATGGTAATCAATTAGCCAGGGCTGATTTTCAAGTCAGCTGCTGGACTTGGCTTTCTTTGTGGATACATTCTTGTTGACTTCTCCCTAGACCTGAGATAATTGCACAATAGTGTCACCTTCATCCTAGCTCAAGTTGCCTTAGGCAGCTTAACTCACAGTCCAAAGTTCCCCTCAGGAAGCATATTCAGGGAGGGGTGGGCTTTGGTGGTCATAGCTTCTTATCTACCATAATGGGCAGAAGTCCTTCCTAACAATATTTAAGCCACTAAGCGTAGCATTTCAGTCTCTCACAGTGAGTGATCTCCCTGTCTGTATCAACCCATGAGCTTCTCTATCATATTTTCTCTCCCTTTCTTCTAAGAAGATGGATAGGGCACCTTGGTGGGCACCTGGCAGACAGCAAAGGTCAATCCACAGTGCTAAACAAAGTTAACTGGATAATTTTACCATATGGAATAACTTTTATACTTTCTTCTCTTTAAAAACTTTTCTTTCTCTTTGGATTTTAGAGGAAATCAAAGTTTTTTAGTATTTTCATTGAATGTCTAAAAATTATATTACTTATTTTTATAGTTTTGCTGATTAAAATTCTGGACACCTGCTTGTTCTTTTTATTTCCAATTTCCACATCACCTGCATTGGTTTAAATTGTGCTAACCATCAAAACCTTCCATAAAATTCTGTCATTTAAGCAAATAAAAATGTGACATCCATAATTTCTGAAATGCAATTTGTGATTAGATTTAAATTTTAAAAAGTAAATTAGGTTGAGATACAGGTTATTCTTAAAGTATATGTAAATATTTTCATTTGATTATAAAAAGTAATTATGTTGACAAGCAATATATTTGAAAGTGAAAGTGAGGTTATGAAAAATTAATGTAATCATTGAACTGCTTGATAACTCTTGAAAATGTGATAATAAAATAAATCAAGGAGATGTCATTTTGTAGAGCTGAAAAAGGAAGGTTTTGGCAAAAGTAAATGTTCTAAGAAAATCAAATGCTGTTATGGAAAAAAATGCTGACATAATCAAATATAAACTGTAGACGTTTATTTCTGGCAGACATATCACATACAATTTCCATACTTATGGGCCTGGAATATTTGTCAAAATAAAATTGCTTCAAGGTGTTTAACTGGAAATATCCATTGGCTTAAAACGGTCCATTAATTCTTCCTAAATGCATGTTCTGTCATGAACCTGAGCTTTCTTATGTGATCTTATCAATCAAATTTTTCACTCATTCCTACGTGTCATGTTTCCAGGCCCTAACTTGAAAAAACTCATAGAAACCCAAAACAGAACCAAAGCCAAGTTCCTGCATAAAGTCCATATATATTCACAGAGAAGAGTTAAGAAAAATTCAGCCCATGGTGGAAGGATCATTCTCTACAAAAATGTAATTTCTTTTTAGTGGACACTTTCTTTTTGTTGAATCATAGAATTATAGAATGGTTGGGTTGGAAGGGACCTTAAAAATGGGCAGGGACATCTTCCACAAGACGAGGTTAACTCAGAGACCCATCCAACCTGGCCTTGAATACCTCCAGGGATGGGGAGTCCAAAGCTCTGTGGGCAACTTGTTCCAGTGCCTCATCAACCGTATAAACAAAGAATTTCTTCCTAATATATAATCTAAACCTGCCCTCTTTCAGCTTAAGGCCATTCCCCTTAGTCCTATCCCTATATGTCCTTGTGAAAAGTCCCTCTCCAACATTCTTGTAAGCCCTCTGTTAGGTACTGGAAGGCTGCTTCTAGCCTTCTCTTCTCTAGGCTGAACAGCCCAACTGTGGGAGGCTGCAATGATAGAGACAAGGCCAGCCTTGGGAAGATGCCACAGTTTAACTCAGAGTGAAAGCCTGGCCCTATTTCCCATATTCCACTGCTTTTCTATGCAAATGAACAAGTGCCTGTATACTGATTACCACCCCAAGTCTAGAAAATTCTTTGTTTCTTGTTCCCCCATTAGCTATCATGCTACACCACTCCCCCAACTTGCCCCCGTTGGCTTTTCCTCCGTTCTATCACTGATGTTCCTCCCCTGCCTCCCTTCCCTGTTGGCTACACAGCACCCTTCCCTCCAACCTTCTCTCCAGTTACAACCCTTTTACCACCCCTGCCCGTGGCTTCTTGTTCAGGGCTTTCCTTCAGCGCAGATGCTCCCCTTTGTGTTCCTGCTCCCTCCTCCCCCCACTTCTTGGACCCCTCAGACGTACCTATACCATTCTGTATTTTCAGCTTCTTTANGGAATTTGCACCTGGTGGGCTGGAGGAGCTGCTACCGAGCCAGAAGCAGAGACACTTCAGATGCTATTAGCACCCTGTCCAGCACCTGCCCGGAAAAGCCCCCATAGGGGTTTCTCACACCCAACTCTCTCAGCCTGCCTCCGCAAGAAAGGTGTTTCAGCCCTGTGAACAACGTAGCAGCCCTGCTCTGGACTTTTCCCACTAGGGCCATGTCTTTCTTGTTTTGGGAGCTCCAGCACATCAGTCAAAGGTGGTGATGTTAAAACACACAGTCGTTCAGAATGTGGAAGGCACAAGAGCTGAAAGGTAGCTGTGCTATGCCCAGGCTGCGAAGCCATGTCTCACATCCCAGGAGAATGTGTAAGCAGAGAGAGGACAGAAGCACACTCTTCCTGTTCAAGCACACATAGTAGATGGAATGGTCAGAAGAGGAGAAAAAGGAAAAAAAAGATCTAGCCACTGTGCAGTTAGGGCAGTTGTGTTCAGCTCTCTGCACTCATGTTTGCATAACTTTAATCCAGTTATTTAGATTAAAATCTATGAACAGTAAGAGTGAAAGGAATGAAAGCACTACTCATCCCCCTAAGCAAACCCAGAGTGCTAAATAAGAATTAGCCTGCTCATGTCTTATACACCTTCTGAAGCAGCTCCTTTTCCATTAGCCTTACAAAACAAAACTAGGAGTACAGCTATATTTAGGAAAGCAATCAGGAGCTTTGATTAAGAATCAGATCTTCAGTTCTGAAGCCTAGAATAATTATATTGTTTCTCTTTAACATTAGACACCCCAGACCACAGCTGAAGAGCTCCACATTTGCTTGCAAGGAAACACAGCAGCACTGAGGAAGGGTGGGGCAGACAGAAAGCAGTCCAAGGTCCAAGGCCAGTCTTCAAAGTCATCTTCCCTGCCTCTTGGCACTTAAAAACTGAGGGGAAACAGAAAGTAAAGGAGGAAGTAAAAAATCTATGCTATTTTTTTTTTGAGTAAGACTCACTAGATGAAAGACAGTGTGGTACAAGCAATCTGGGATCATTTGTCCCTCAAATATGTGGCTAAGCTTTCCGAATGCATGGTAACTGTTTACCTTTTTTTTTTCATAAAGCAAAATGTCATTGCCCATTACAGAAAAAGAGTGTTTTTTCTGGTGGAGGTCAAGACTTGGAGACAGCAGAGAACACTTAACATCAAACAGGCAGAAATGCCTAATCTTCACTAATACTGGAACAGTGTAGAGAGTTATGCTATCAGAGCTCAGGCTACACTCACAATGTTACTAGAGAGAAAATTAAATATTCTTTTCCTCATAAATTGAAAGCATTCGTATCATATGGCATGTATTTAAAATATGTATGTGGTTATGCACTTTGAAGGCAGCTCTAAATCTTGAAGTATGACAGAGTTTTTAATGTTGTATATCTTAGTGTATGTACTATTTAATTGACTATAGACAGTAAGTGATTGATCAGGTTGTATCTTACAGGTAAAACAATATTTAGTGTTACCTGTAGCTGAACTGTTCAGCATTTTATTACAGCCATTGTTTTGACAGAACAATTTTCAAAATGGAAAGAAAATGAAAGAAAATGAAAAAGTAACAAAGGGTAGAGTGGAGCTTGTTAGACATAGATGACAGAGACGTAACTCTAAATCATTTGAAGAAAATTTAATTAGATTATACGTACAGAAAGAGCAAAGTTTGATCTTTCAAAGGATAAATGACAAAGGTATTATACTTCAGTCCTTGCATTGAATTGAGGACAAATCTTTGGAAAGATGAATATAGGAAAAGATGAAATACAGGATAAGAAACAGAGAATAAGTAAATACTATAATAGTTACAAATGTTAGGGAATAGCATTTCTAAGATTTTATTGGCTCCATTTTAGATATGACTGAATGTTAGTTATAACTTTGAAATCTCAGGAAAATGTTATAGTCAGTACAAATTAATGAGATGAGGGGAAAATAAAACAGGAAAATAAAAATGTTCATTTAAACAATGCAAATAAAGCAGAGGAAATAAAAAGAAGTAGAGATAAATCAGAATCTGATACATAATACAAAGCATGTAGTAGTAATCCCTATAATTATGAGCATATTAATAAGCCAACTCAACAACACTTATAGAATTACAGATCCACAGAATCAACTAGGTTGGAAAAGACGTTTGAGACCTTTGAGTCTGACCTGTGAGCAAACACCACCATGTCAGCTAGACCGTGGCACTAAGTGCCACATCCAGTCTTTTCTTAAACGTCTCCAGAGGTGGTGATTTCACCACCTCCTTGGGCAGCCCCTTCCAATGCCCAATCACCCTTTCTTTGAAGAACTTCTTCCTGATGTCCAAATTAAACCTCTCCTGGAGCAGCTTAAGACTGTGTCCTCTTGTCCTATTGCTGTTTGCCTGGGAGGAGAGACCAATACCCTCCTTTGAGGGAGTTGTAGAGAGTGATAAGGTCACCCCCTGAGCCTCCTCTTCTCCGGGCTAAATAACCTCTACCTCCCTCAGCTGGTCCTCATAGGACTTGTGCTCCAGATCATTCATTAGCCTCGTTGCCCTTCTTTGGACATGCTCCAGCGTCTCAACGTCCTTCCTAAACTGAGGGGACCACAACTGGACACAGCACTCAAGGTGTGTGCCAAGTACAGGGGAAGAATCACTTCCTTTGTCCTGCTGGCCACACTATTCCTGATACAGGCCAGGATGCCGCTGGCCTTCTTGGCTACCTGAGCACATACTGGCTCATGTTCAGTCTGCCATCAATCAGCACCATCATCAGGAGGTTTTCCTTGCCTGTCCTTTTGCTATCGAAGTATGAAACCATTTTTTATTATCCTTTATGGAACTGGCCAGGTTAAGTTCTGAGTTTTCACCTCTCTAATTTTCTTTCTGTATGACCTAACAGCATTCTTAAATACTTCCTGAGTTGCCTACGCCTCTTTCCAAAGGTTATACATCCTTTTTTTTTTTTTTCACTGTGTTGCTGTAAATGCTCTCTGCCCAGCCAGGACAGCTGTTTTCCCCACCAGCTTGTCTTTTGTCCCATGAATTGATCTATGAGGTGATCTTCTTGTTACTATATGGACTTAAAATTTAAAAATTCCCTGTTCTACCACAAGACAGGAATATTACTTTTCTACTACTTATCAATCATTTCAACTTCTTGTTTTTCAGAGTCAAGGTAATGTTTTTGTTGGTTTTGTATAGCATTTTGACCAAAAAAAAGATGGAGGACTTAAAAATATAGTATTGAAATACTATACCAAAGGTATAATCCTTCTGGAACTGGACCTGGAGCTGGAACTGACCAAATTAAACTCATTCCTGGATATCATAATTCTTTTGTATTTCCCCTTTTATAGGAGATGATTGAATGTCCTCTACGCTACCTGGTTGGGATATTAGACTACATTTGATTTGGATTTTTAATTAAACAGTGTCTGTGGTAGCCTTATTATGAATTCATTAACATGTCAATAATAATATTAAGCAGTTTTCCCTCTTGAGAGTTCTAAACACTTAGTTAAGAGGGTAATAATCACTAGTATTATTTTAAATGTGGGTTAAATATAGCATAAAACATTGAACTGACATGTTGAATGTCAGTCAGTAATGGAGATGCAGATAAATTCTGGATACACTAAACCTCAATTAAACCAGAAACACTGGTTCAGATTCCCTCCCAGGGCACATTATGCCATTTTATTATAGGGTTTCACTCTTCTTAGAAGTTTGCCTTTGAAATTGGAAATGACTTGTCACTGGACTAATTAGAGAGGAAACTAATAGCTGAATACAAACATTAGAGCTAAATATTTCTGTATTGAAGGCTGCTGATTTCTTTGCACTTTTTTGTGTTGCATATAAAATAATGATACAGGAAAATATATCTATGCCACTGAATAAAAGTTGGCTTGCAGGTACAGAGAATCATTCCTTCTACTTAAGGAATCTAAATTGTATTTTGAGTCTGCCAGAAATGTCGTGTGTGATCTAGAACTACCTTTCAAGCCTCACTGAGATACAATTGCTCTGTAAGTAAAAATTTCTAAATGTCTCTGAGACAGAAATAGAATTGCTAAAAATATTTTGGATCAATGGTTTAAAAGCTCTATGATACTTTTAGCAAAAGCAGTACATGTTTTGCTTAAACAAAAATGTTGCTTCAATGCTACCCTATCTGCCTCCATATTTTTTGCATTGTTTAGAGAATTTGCACCTGCCTTTATTTTTCTTGATCTGGTTAATGCAAACAGACATTATTAATTTAGTTCTGCCAAGCATTATTTGGAAATATTTTTATTATGTGATTAACAAATTTCAAACTGTATGTATCAGGATTTATAGTAGATTTGTACAATAACTTGAGTGTTGCTAATGTACCACTGAATATTGTAAATGCAATGATAGCAAAGGTCTCAGTCTCTTTTTCTGTGATTAAGTCACTTGTCTTTTTTGTATAATTATGAATTTTTCTTAATGTTAGCTAAATAAATATAGGTAATCTTTCTTTCTAACGCAAACAACTATACCTGTAATTATGAACCTAGAACACCGTGTTGCTTGTCTGATAAATAAAGATCAGAGGCACAATCCATAACCCAACCAAATATAGCATGATACCAACAGTTACATCACAGAAAAATAAAAAAGAGTGATTGATCAAAGAAAAAAAGAACAACACTACCATACAGAATTATAACAATGAAGAAAAATGATTAAGTAAGTTAAACAATAACCTTATTAGGCAGTCTGAAATCCCCAAATATTTGCAAAGCATTTTCCCCATCAAAAGTTGATATGAAAATTTTTCACTACATAGCTCCTTTCTCTACAGCAGATTGACCACTAGCATAATTTGGTCCAGTATTTCTTTATTCTGAATGTAAAATAGCAAAGTTTTATTATTTCTTTGCCAGGTGAGTATATATGCTAATGACTATATGAATTCAGGTTTTTTCCAAGCTACCAATTTATGTTAAAATTGATTTTTAGGAGTCTTTTGACTGAAAACAAGGAAGGACTTAGAAAACAGTTTGAAGGAGTATTATGCATTCAATGAAAAATATTGTTCAGAAAAGCTTAGTTTAAGCAATCTTGCCCTTATATATTTATTGGTGTTGAGAATATTGAACAATAAAAAATGGCAGGTGATGTTGAAATTTTACATCCCTAAACTGTATTTCTGACAAGCTGGCAAATTACTTTAGAATTAATTAGGACAAATAAAAAACAACATTCCAAAAGCTTGGCAAATTTTTTCATTTTTATATAGAAGGTTGGAAGTTTAGACTAACTGTTTGTGCTCAGGCCTAGAGAAAAAGCCAAGAAAATATTCAAGGTTAGTGAAGCTTTCTAAAGGAATACAAGCAAGACCATCACATATTGCATTAAAAGATTCAAATGATTACTAGGCCTTACTTGGTTGACCTATATTTTTTAAAAACTTGTGGGAAAAATACAAGCCTGATAATTTATGGGTACGCAGTCAATATAACAACAAGCAATAAAAATTTTAATAACAGAATAAATCTTATTAATATGCCTAACATTAATACAACACCAGATAGGACATTTCCAACCTGAAACATCAAGAATACAACCAAACAAACTGAAAATATATTTAGATCTTTAAATTTGTGGTTGCTGTTGAAAGAAATGTTGGAATCTGACCTATATTAGGAGACAAAGAAAAGGGGAGAAGACTAATTTCTTATCAGATAATTTTGTATCATGTAAATTTTAACTTTGCTTTAATCATTAAACTGAAGTATTGCTGTCTAAAGTTTCTTCATCATTTTTACAGTACTCAGATGAGAACTAGAAAGATCCTGCATGATTATATATCATTTTATATACTGGGAGTGAGAACAGGAAGCTTCAAGAGTCAAAAGCTCTCTTGTATTTCAGCTGAGGGCTTTGGGATATAAATCTCCAAGCACTAGTGGTGGATGCTTTGTTAGGCAGTAAAAATTGCTGCGTTCAATGCATCGTGAATGGAAACACAGGCTATAACTCCAACAAGACAGTGCCAGTCAGGGACCTTCAGATTTCCTCCCACTTGCCTCTGACAATCGTCTAGGAGGAGCCCAAAGCAACTCGATGGATGTAAAGGCATGCTTTTTATACAAAGAATAAGAGTCAGTCAGTACTTGGTATTTTTGGTTTGTTTGGGGTTTTCTTGGGGGGTGGGATTTTTTTTTTTCTTTTAAACATTTTTTTCTTTTAAACATTTTTTGTCACTTTAAGTGACAAAGTGACTTTAGAAGGAGCCTAAAAGACTTTAAAAGGGATCAATAAGTAGTGCTTGGGCTCAACAGTCTCCTTTCCTTGATTCAAATCTTCTTGCCCATCTCCAGTTTAAATAAACATTTTTCATACACCTACTAACTTTTTCAAAGACCCTTAAGACCCTCATGCACAGAGCAATGAATAGTTACATGCAATTGTCCCCCAAACCCTTGTCTAGGAAGCTCTAAACCTTCTTAACCTTATAAAATTTTCACATGGCCAGAATATTTTCCTCAGCATCAGTTTCCCCCATCAGCAGCTCTGCATTCTGTTTATGAGAACCTTGAATGTTTTTACCTTTATAGGATAAGCAAAAAAATTATTGCTTGATTCATCCCCGCGAGAATATCAAAAGATACAAGCATGAAAAGCTAATATGCACAATATGGGTTTGTTACTGATTCCGAAAATTATCTGGTCCATTGCAAATTAGAAAAAATTACAGAGTTGGTCCCTCTTTGAAAAGTTTTAAAATGTCCTTCTGACAGGTTTCCTGAAAAACAGGGATCTAGCCATTACACTGGGCATTTGGAGCCATAGTCAGCTACATGAGGTTGAGTACTGTTGAAGAAAATACCTGCTTCCCAGTGGGTGCTTTGCACAGTGGAAGACTGAACCTGCTAAACTAGACCTAATTCTCATGCCAAGCAATTTCAGTGACATTAAAAAACAAACAAACAAAAAAGCTACACATTTTCTTAATTAACGCGTAACCACTGCAGGAATTTTCAAGTAAGAAAAAGAAATTCCTGTGATTAAAGACAGTAGACACAATAAAATTGGACATAGAAGAAAGACACAAAATGTGGGGTTTTTGTTAAAGGCTTTAAAATGTTCGCTATTGCACAAATATTTCTATTCTCTCATTCTATTAAACAAAAAAGTCCTTTATTTTCAAAATAAATTGCTGTCCTTGAAATTAGTATTTTTCAAGACAGAAGTAGTAGATTTTAGTGGTTTCAACTATGACTGGAAGCAGACTGATGCACTTCATAAAATCACTTAATAATTCATCACTGTCTCACATTGCACAAAATAAACTAGTTACAGTAGAGCATGCAGCAAGTTTGATAGGTGAAAAAGAGAGCCATCAGATAATACTTCGATGTTATAAGTTGTTTCATTTAAAGCTAGGAGTAAAAAATTTTTAAAAAGTCATGTCTAAACACTGAAATTAAGTTTTCACAGAGCAGAACAGCATATAAATTCTTTCCTACCCTAAAAACATTACTAGTTAATGGGGGAAAAAAAAGACATTCTGGTTTCTATTTCATTATATCAGTGAATGAATAAATAGAGGGAAAAATATCTTGTCTCAGCAAAAACCTTTAGAAAAAACCACAAGGAACTGCTAAACTTTGTGTCTGAACTTTGTAATCAACCAAAAAGAACTTTTTAAAATCTTCAGTTTATAGGGAAACAATTGCTCAGGATTACAGGAAGAGATTATTTTTCCTTAGTTCAAAGTGAATTATGTTTGGGAGGTGATCAGTCTGGAAACTGTGAGGAAACATGATATGATATGGAGTAAACTGTCTTTACAATTTGGAGGCAGTCCGTGAGACCATATGGACTTGGGGACACCTTGACCTGACATGCCTTCACTTTACCTATATTCAGGAAGGTTTATTAGTGATTCTCCCAATCTCTTTAGCTACACAGCATGAGACCTCTATCTTAGATGCACGAGGCAATACATAAATAACTCCTGTCTGTCCTTAACATTTCCTAATCTGCCAAATAGCAGGGGTCACCGATCATGCTGGAAATCCACCGTGAAACGGAACAAGGTGTTTAAAACAAGCAATTTCTTTTCATTACACTGACCTCTACAAATGGCCTTGTATCTTCATTAGCAGCTCAGACAAAGTAGAAAACTAGTTTTGCTTTGGATGAGAAAATAAACTATCATCTTGCACCGTCTCAGCACCAATAGGAAATTCAGTCTCTTGGTTCATGGTTAGATATGCAAAATGGGCATAGACCCAAACATATTAGGCATGGTGGCATCATTAACCCAGTCCAGAGTATACAATGATGCCTGAACATGCTCATGTTTTGGGCTGTGGTTTTTTTATAATAGAGTTAAATGCACCTGAAACCTTTTTCAAAGATAACACCTAGCCCTTGCTAGTAATAATTATTTTCAATCACTCTTTTCTAACGGAAGCAGTAGTCCCATAACAGATAAAATGTCAGCTGTGCACATGATAATGTCTGACAGACAGGACTCCATCAGAAAGTGTAGCACTTCATTTTTCTGGCCTAATTAACTGTAGAATGGATTCAAGGAGAAAATTGAGATCTTTGTCCTCTTTCTCCAGGTGTGTTGGAATATGGAAGATACGCTTTTGACCACTTTTGCAGAAGACTGAATGAGTCTTGGATCTTCCAGTTCCTATGTGTATTCTGCAGACATTATGTTGTTGTATAAAAACGGGAATCTGATTTTTAATAAAAACCCCACAGAGAGTCAGAGCTCTGGGACAAATTAAGGGAAAAAATCAATCAGAACTCCCTAAATATATGCATATTTACATGCATATTTAAATATATTTAAAAGCATAAGATGAAAAAACGTTAACATATAATGTTCTTTTTCTTATTATTTTTTTCTCCCCTCATCTTATTAAAAAACTGACCTATTAGCCAATATTCTGACAATGATGGTGATATCCCATAATTACCCCTAACTGATACACACATTTTAATGACAAAAAGGTAACTATCTTCCTTTCAAAAGTACTGTGTGCCATGATAAAAATAATTTTATAAGATTCTATTTGTCAAATTTTTATTAAAAGGAAGAGAATGTTCTAAATATTCTCACTTTCTGTAACCAAAATGGAAAGAGAACTCCAAAAAAATAAAATAAACCAATCACTTCTTCAAAATGCACTAACAGATCTATGACATGTGTGAAATGTGTATTCCAGCACAACATAATCATGGTTCTCACTTTTGCTTTGTGACCACTGTAAAAGAACCACAAGGAAATTATAGTCTCAGTTTAGAATTTTTTTTTCTCCATAATAATAAATATTAGTTGAGGAATTATTTTAAAAATAGGACATACAGTTTAAAAGAAATCAGGTAATAAAAATGAGATTTTTGCCTGGTGGAAATTAGTACAGATCCACTGGAGACAAAAGAACCTATTTATATTAGCTGCAGATTTCGTTATTATTTGATATTCAGGGAGCTCAGTGATGACAGAGCCGTAAGGCAAACGGTGAAACTGATGAGAGAAAGGGAGAAGCAAGGAATGAAAAGGCACAAGGAATTCATATTGATGCTGGTAAGGCAGATCATCTGTCCCTCCAGAAATCCTAGTAAGCACAGAGAGACCACATGTCCATTTGAAACGTGTGACATACCTGCTGAGAGCTCACTCAATCTCATTATAGTCCTTCCTTAGGCCTCTCTCATCCCAAGTCATATAGTGGGACAATTATCTAAGCGTATAACAGCTCAGGATCTCAGCCTTGCTTTGGGCCCTGTCAGCTGATACGGTTCAGACCACAGCAATTAAAGTAATCACGAATTAAAAATTGGGCTGGAGGTAAGCACTAATTCTCTGAGTTTCTGCTTTATCATGCCTGGAATTTCTATGCAAATTAGTCTTCTGAAAAAGCAATATCTGCTAATCCAGAGAAAAATGCATGCAGCGCTCTTCTGGTTGGAAAAAAAACCCCAAAATTAATATCCCCATGCTTGTAAGAGATTACTTAAAATGTTGCAAACACTGACATGAAAGGACCCTGTTCAAAAGCCATTAATATGCTTTACAGTATGTTTTTCTTTCAATTTACTGCAATGAGATGCTAGGATAGGACTTAACACACTAAGGGAAATTTCGGCATGCCTACTGATGTCAAGGGCAAGTAATCATGTCAGCTCTGCTCACAGCTGGAGCTGGCAGATGAGGCTCATTAGTATATCCCAGCTGTACATTAATGTTCCTGAATGCAGCTCAGAATGGAAACTCTTTTATGACTACTGATATAAAGCAAGTATGCTACTCTATGCCTGAGCATATCATGTTTTCCAGTGATCATTCCATGCACCTTTGAGTCCCACATAACCCAGTCAGCATGCTCCTACCTTAATTTAACACTCCAAGTAGCATCTTTAATATCAATTACTGCAGCTGTTGATTCTCACATAGCTGTTATTTCCATGGATGAACATACTTTATTCTTCAAATATTTTTCTTGAAGATTTATAAGTTCATATGTCATGAAAAACTAAAATATACTATTAAATTTTATTTTAAAAATTAAAGCTTTTTCTGTTCAAGTTAGTTACTAAGTGGAGATGTCATACCTGGTATTACATGTTGCTGGGAGCAAATCTTTCTTCTGTGAGTTCAATGCAGCTAAGAACTTCCAGTTCTTGTGTATAAGTATCACTGCTTCAGAACCACTGGGCTTTATCTAATACAAGTCAGGCTTATACTTGTTCCTGTGTTCTGGGGAACGCAAACTGCCAAAACATTGTGCAACTGAACAAAACCATTTGCTCTCCACAGTTTCTTTGTGAACAAAAGAACTGGTTTGGCCGACAAAATCTTACTGGTGTTTCTTCTCTTGGTGGAAGTCACAGCAGGTTGACACGGAGTCAGCCTGAAGATATGCTTCATAAGAATCTGTGATTATAGCTATTCCCATCATAGAAACAGTTCACTCACAGGTGTAAAATTAAGAATGGACGAGATCAGAGATTGTAACACTCCTAAAAATCCAGGGTGTACTTGTATTTACTGTCTTCTTCTCAACCTCTCACTGATATGATAAAGAACCTTCAGCAATATTCTCATTTCAAATTACCTCCCTGTAGCTCTTTCCCTAGCAGCCTCATGCATTCAAACTTGATGCACAGAGATGTTTTTAAAGTCAAAATCATAAACCAGAAATAAATAAAAACTCTGCAATTAAATTTTTAAATTAATTGTTGAAGACTTTTATTTTTGTTCCCTTACCAGTTCTTAAGCTCAAACTTTTCTGTTTCCACAGGTTGTGTGGGTGGACCTGCATTTTAAAAAAAAATCCTATACAATTTTTTAGGCCACTATGTCAGTAGTTTAAAATCAAACCCCCTTGCTCTTTTGAAGCTGCTGTCAAGGACTTCAGTGCATCAAAAGGCTTTGCAACCTATGTTACCCCACTCTGCGCTCTAGGTGTTTAACTAGCTCTCAGATGTGTTGAAGTTCAGCTTTTACATCATGATTGACCATACTGACATGAGCTGTACTATGCTGAAGCTCCAGTTCTCGCCCTGATCCTTGTCTGATCTATAAAAGCCAGTCCAACATATGCCTTTGCACCTAGTCAGGTAGCTTTCTGATTCTTATCTTTGACTTTGTTTCCTGGGATGACCTTGGATCTGTCACATCACTGGAAACATTTTTGGTCACTCTGGACTGTGGCTGACCCTGGTTGTCATCACAGGACCTGCTCTTCTTTCTCTGTTTGTGTGCTGTTGAAAGGCAACCATGCTCTGCCTTGTCATGTGGCTTGCCTTCTCTTTCTCATTTTTGCTGCAACTTGGCATCCAATATATGGACAAAAAATTTATATCTGAGGTGGTTTTAGCTACTCATTAGAAAAAGTAAGTGTTACTTTAGGTTCCTTCTGAAAATAAAATAAAAAACCTGAACAACTGATTCAAATAACATCATGTATTCAGAACCTCTGATCTGCAAAAGATAAATTGTATTATTTTTGTTTCAGTCAAAAGTGATAGATGGCAACTCACCTTTTGACTGACTGACCATCACTTGTATAATCAATAGTACACATGAATAATGGTGATTTGAGTGCTTAAACTGAAACACACAGAAAAATAGCAAAGTACCTTTGTATTTCTTAGGAGTGTATCTCACAATAATGATTTGGACATTTGAAAAACTCTAGGTTATCCAATAAATTATGCAGATATAAGTTACACCACCAAAACTGATAGCTATGGTTCATATTGTTGATATTATAGACAGAGATAAAAAATGCTGTTAATAAATATAATTGTTAACAGAAAAAAAAACCAAAGAAATTCATCCATATCACCAACAATTTCCTATTAAATTTTATTCTTAGCATACTTTTGTCTATGCCAGTGACACTCACACATTACTCACACAAACACAAGAAGAAATGGAAATATTTTATGTGTCTCATAATTTCAACATATACCTACCAAGGATTTTTCCATTGCAGAGTTCTGTACTGGAGAGGCTGCTAATAAGAATGTAGACTCTCTAAAGCACAGCAGTGCAAGATAGTATAATCATAAACAATGAAAAGTATGCAATTAAAATTTTCATTCTATAAATTCTTTTAATGAAGTTCTCAAAGAACTACAAATGGGCTTGATGATCATAGAAGTTTTTTCCAACCTAAAAAATTCAATGAGTCTATGAAGCAATAATATATTGTGCCTGACAATACTGCTGTGTGGGAGGAAAAACCATATGATCCTGTCAGCAGACAGAAATGTTGTATTAAGCTGATTAATTTACAGTATTTGCTGTAAATAGATAACAATCTCGTTTAAAAAAAAAAGAAAATATATGCACTTTTAAAAATAAATTTGAGGAAAGTGTTCTCACAAACTCCAGAACTACCATTACAGGTTCAAAGGCTTTTAGGATATTTATATTTGTGTTTAAACTTCTGAATATTTTCAGTCGTGAAGTTTATTTATCTCTAGCAGAGGCAGAAGCCTTCTTATATATACTTTCATAAAGTGTGAAAGATTTTACATCAGCAGTGAAGTAGATAGATTTTTCTTCACACTGAATTTAAGAAAGGATTGAGTGGGAAAAAACGCTTATTTTAAATAACCAGTTCTTTAAAAGCTATTGAAATACAGTAAAAAACCATGAGAATATTTCATGGTTACATTATTCTAATTTTGGGAGTCCACAGACAATAAATTAATTGTTTCTTTAAGAAGTCCTCCCAAAGAGTGTCTGAGGCAGTTTATTTTCTGGAAATCAAATAAATTTTGAAGTTTCGTATTCATTCTATTTTTGGACTTCTATCACTACCATTTTTTTTTTTGCCTCTTAACTAATACTTCTTTTACCATCAGCAATTCAACGTCGCTCCAAAATCTGGACTCCTATGGTTCCTGGCAGCATTTGTAAAAGAGTAATTTAAGAAAATGGAAAACGAGAACAGCCAGACAAAATCAACCAACCAATGAAAAACCCCTTCTTCCTCCCTAAAATTAAGGGGGAAAATCAGAAAAACCTCATATATTTTGAAAGACAATTATGTTATCATTTGTATGAACTGCATATTGGTTTGAACTAGTCTGTTAAGGCCTTTACTTTGCTCTGAGTGTTCAAGGAGAGTATAAATATTAATGTGTTGGGATGGCTGTCTTACAGCTTTTCCTTGATTTTAATAATGAGTTTTTCAATATGTTGGAACCCAGGGCACA